>PVIA01007135.1:0-87390 GCA_004024845.1 Tonatia bakeri | reverse complement strand
TTAAAAAAAAAAAAAAAAAAAAAAAAAGAGAATAGAATACCAACTACAGACTTGGAGAAAATTCTTGCAAGCCACATATCCAAAAAGGACTTTCATTTATATAAAGAACTTTCAAAAGTCAAGAGTAAGAAAACAAAGAACCCAATTAGAAAATTGGCAAAGGACATAGACAATTCACTGATGAGCATATTAAGAGATGTTCAATATCACCAGCCTTTAGAGAAATGTGAATTGAAACTACAATGAAATACCATACATGCCTATTAGAATGTATATCATTAAAAAATACTGACAATAAGTACTGACTAGGATTAACAATTGGCTCTCTCATGATTGCTGTTAGAAATGGTAAATGGTACAACTACTCTGAAAATCACTTTGGTAGTTTTTATATAAAAGTAAATATCCTCTTACTGTATAAGCTAGATATTCCACCCTGGTAGCTACTAAAGAGATATCAAAATATGACTTTCCACACAAAAACTTGTACATTAATTTTCATAGCAACATTATTTTTAATATCCCAAAGATGGAAATGATATCCTTCAGTGGGTAAATAAATTTAAAAAACTGTGGTACATCTGGAAAATGGAGTAGCACTCAGCAATAAAAATGAACCAACTATTGACATGCACGATGACTTGCATAGGTCTCAAGGGCATTGTACTAATTTTAATAAGCCAATCTGAAAAGGTAACATTTATATAACATCCTCGAAATAACAGAACTATAGAGATGGAGAACAACATATCAGTAATTTCCAGAGTGTTAGGGATGGGAGGAATTGTGAAGTAAAGATGTAGCACAAAGGTATTTTGTTGTTGTTGTGGGTCATGGGCTCTAATTTTGAATGTTGATTTTGGTGGTGGTTACACAAATATATACATGTTATAAAATGTCATTGAATTATACATACACACAAATTAGTGCATGTAAAAATTGTCAGAACCTAAATAAAGTCTGTGGTTTACTTAGTATTATTCCAATGTCAGTTTTGTGCTTTTGATAATGTGCTATAGTTTCAAAGGTTCTTATTAGCGGGGAAAGCTGCAAAAATAGTACACACAGATGCTCCATACTATTTTTATAACTTCTTATGAATATAAAAATATTTCAGAACAAAAAGTTTTAAAAAAAGACTTCCTCTTGAAATGCGCTGAAACACAATTGGATAGCTGCATGAGGAAACCAATAAAAAAAGAACTCACTTTTTTTTTTCATATATAACATGCTTTGGAGAAAATCATCTTATGACTTACCAAATTCGAACTTTCCAGGCTATTCATTCTCATGAATGTTGATCCACAATTAAGAAATAGGTTTCTGCTTGGTTTTGTTTGACATACAAATTGTTCTCTGGCTTTGGCAAATACAACTACAAGTCCTTCAGAAGCCTCTGGGAGAGTGGGGGAGGTAAAAAAGAAAAGTGCTTATTCTGCAACCATTGAACTGAATCTTCCATCAGAACCAACTCTCAGGCAAGACATTCAGGAAATTTGATGGTAAATCTGAACCAACCCTGTAGCCTGCAGAGATGCAGCAACATTGCTGTAGTCTAAAGCCAGAAAAGTTAACCCCATGATTGGCACTGCTCAATCTTTGGGCTGTTCATAGTTCATAGGTTGTTGGCTAGGTATGGAACATATGCATTATACACTTCTGGTTAATAAGTAGTCATGGTGTATGAAGTCAGCAAACTTCCCTTTTCATTACCCTTTATTGTCTTCCTTTTCCTCCCATTGTCCTCTTTTCAATAACCCAGTACCTTCTGAAGTGCCAGCCTTCCTTGTTTAAGAAAATCTAGCAGCTGGCTGACAAATCAAACTCATAAACTCATTTGCTGAATTTTCTGTAGCTTAGCCTTTACCACTTCCAGGAACATTTATAGTTCAAAAGATAGGAGGTTAGAGAAATAGTAAGTAATTTCTAGTAATACATTACTTATAGTTTCATTTCTGGTTGGAGGCAGACACACAGTTAAATATAGGAGACATATATAGGTTGGGGATGTCTTCTCCCAGTCCTAAAATAAAATGCTAAGCTGCGGCTAATTTGTAAATCTAATTCTAGTAGTATGTTATCATTTACTACCCCCCAAAATTATATGCAAGTATTATTTCCCAATCTTAAGCAATCATTTTGACCAAGTGGAAAACTGTCTCAAGCTGCAGTGAATAATTTCTCAGTCATCTAGGACACTCACATTCACAGCTGCAGTAAGCAAGGCCTCAGTAAAGTCAGCCAACAGCAAACCCTCCCTCCCCCTAGGACTCTAACAAGTTAGTAAATACCTAGTCCCTACTAAGAACGAGCTTTAGGTTAACCTTCGGTATTAGGGATACAGAGGTGATTAATTTCCTCCCTCTTCCAACCCAGCCTCAGAAGCTGGTTAAATAATCAGCCTCCTCTAAGTTAATTCAAGTTAACTCGCTAGGTGATTGAGGGAAGGGGAGCAGATTGGGGTGAAAAAACTCAATCCAGAGTTTCCAAGTCTGCTGAGGAGGTCCTGTCTTCATATTCCTGCCAAAACACAATTTCAGGGGAAGATCAGTCCAAGGAAAACTGCTGACCTCAGCTCTTCTGGAGGTTCCCAAAGCCCTGCA
Organism: Tonatia bakeri; assembly: GCA_004024845.1. Classification (NCBI taxonomy): domain Eukaryota; kingdom Metazoa; phylum Chordata; class Mammalia; order Chiroptera; family Phyllostomidae; genus Tonatia; species Tonatia bakeri. The sequence goes on along the minus strand of PVIA01007135.1, from coordinate 84,787 downwards.
GCTGCCTTGCCTGCCTGGGTTTCATACACTGTCCCAAGTCTCAGCCACTTCGGAACTGCTTCGTTGGAGGAAAAGCCCCACCTATACTTGTGGTCAAAAAGATTAAGCAGAGCTGCTTTCAATATCCAACATTATGCTGCCACTTGGCAACCATAATATGCAGTTAGTGCCATCCTGTGAGTCATGCTCATGTAGAATACAGCTGTTAGTTACATTTTGTTTCTGGAAAATAAATCCAGTAGTAAAATAAAGTCTTTATCCTTATATTTCACTGTAAAAATCATTACTGAGTCATCTTTACTAAAAGGGAATTCAGTATCTCCAACTGTTTAATCTGGGGGAATTCAATATATACAAAGTATGTTGAAGATATCAATATGAATAGATCTCACTGATATCTTGGATGACTTGCACTAACTTCTCTATGATGTATATAATTTTTACATATTCTAAATAATCTCACATATTTAATCATCAAACTCCAAGTGTGAAATTACCAGGCTTTTTAAAAAAGGCAGCGCCTATTTTCTCATTTCAAGTAAGGAAAATGGAGGAAATTCCTTCTAACAAAAACAGCACACATTTGGATCTACTTCTTAAAATATTTCCCATGTTCTCAAATTAAAAATATATCCAAAGGAATGTTTATCATAAATTGAGAATCTGCCCCTCTGAGATTTGACAGCTGTGCTAGATTCTTGGGCTTGATAAAATCCTTTTGTGCTATTTCAAGCTCTCAAGTCCCACCCCAGAATGCATGCATGGAAAATGTCCCAATCAAAGGAAACATGTCAAATCTCAGCTTATGAAAAGATTTAGGCATTTAAATGTATTTACCATTTTTATGCTGCTTAATTTGGTTGACAAAACCCTGGGTTTAAATTTTTAAGTTTTTCCCCTCCACTGCTCACACTAACAGAAATTTGTTTAATCAACCACTATCTGACTTTTAACATCAATTTGTTAAGAGCAATGTTTAATTTAAGTCTGGATTCCTGGTTTATGTCAATTGCATATTACATTGTAGAGAAAGGAGCTTTCCCTTTAAACAGCCACATTTCCTTATACAAAACATGCAGCAGTTTCAGTGAACATTTTAACCGTTTAAACTTATAAATAGATATTACCTCACTGTAGTCTCCATTCTTCATAACAATGCATCCTTTAAAAAGTAAAATATTAGCAGATTCAGGATTACATTTTCAGTGGAGGCTGCAGAAACTCACATTGTCGTTTTCAATTCAGAGATTTGTAAGTTCTATTTTTTAATGCATGAAAAGAAAGCCAAGAACCTTACCCTTTCTACCCAGATATCCGGTAGAGAACTGCAGGCTGGTACAGCTACAAGAGGAAATAACGTAGTTTATTGAGTAAAACAAAACAAAATAAAAAAAAATCGTTTACCTCTAATCTCTAATGAGAAGTAGAACTGTTCGTCAGCATCATTCAGTTGTTTAGGAAAGCATTCCCCTTAGAGGATATTGTGGGCAAAGAAAATTGAAATTTTGGCTTTGATAAATTCAGAGTTTCCATGAGTTGTACACTTCAATCAGGAACAGAGTATATGACTTTAATTTGCCATGCATTACCATAGTTTTCTCAGTTTATTCTGAAAGTTTAAACTATAAAAACCCAGTTAACTGTTGGAATTTTACTTTTTGTTTCAAAATGAAATAAAAATAAGTTGCAATATCTTTAAAATATAATGTTTTTTAAATGTTGATCATTTTAAAACAGAAAACATTAAACATTGCTTTTCATTATTCCCTATCGTCTATCCAAGTGTTTTGTTTTTTACCATGACTTCTTCCTGCTTCACAGTCTTGCAGAGGAATTCACATCTTTTTTAAAAAAACATTTTTATTGAATGTATTGGTGTGACGTTGCTTAATAAAATTATATAGGTTTTGAAACTGGAAAAGACACCAGCATTCCAGCTGCCTGTTACTACCAAACCTAATAAACAATGACAGCAATTAAATCTTTTTAGGCACTTTATTCAGATGGCCCACGATCTGAGAAGATGTCAGGTTCATACCCTAACAGACCATCTTGTCTTTTCTTTCCTGGCCAAGGTTTTTATAGCAGGGAATAAACAAGGTGAGGTGAGGGGTTTTGAAGTTCAGGGAGGATTAGGTGAAAGAAACTGCAACATCCCTGTCCTGGGCTGTTAGCTTTTCCCAGGGGTGGGTAGTCATCTGTCTCTCCCTGGAACACAAAGGCCCGGATGGCTCCACTTGTCCCCAGGTGGTAATCTCTAGCAGTACCCCAGGAGGTCGGCTGTTTTCCCAGGAGCCAGGACGGGCCTTATTTGTAGTTTCTGAAACAAAAACTTTAACATGTACATTACTTGCTTGGCTTATAACTTTTTGCCTTAAACTAAAATTTTCCAACTCTTGAGTCCCCTATCAGTTTCAGTTGTACAATTCTACAATACATCATCTATATATTCTATTGTGTGTTCACCACCCAAAGTCAAGTCTCCTTCCATCGCCATTTATCCCCGCTTACCCTCTTTTACCTCCCCCAACCCCCTTTCCCACTGGTAATCACCATACTGTGGTCTGTGTGTATGAGATTTTATTTTTTGCTTAATCCCTTAATCTTTTCCATTCAGCCCCCCAACCCTCCTCCTCTTTGACAGCTGGCAGTCTGTTCTCTGTATTTATGAGTCAGTTTCTATTTTGTTTGTTTGTTTGTTCATTTGGTCCATTATACTTCATATGTAACTGAAATTACATGGTAATTATCTTTCTCTGACTAGCTTATTTCACTTAGCATAATGCTCTCCAGGCCCATCCATGCTATAATGAAGGGTAAGATTTCTGTCTTTTTTACAGTCATGTAGTATTCCATTGTGTAAATGAACCACAGCTTTTTTTATCCACTCATCCACTAATGGGCAATTGGGTTGCTTCCAAATCTTTGCTATTGTAAATAACTCTGCAATGAACATAGGAGTGCATATATTCTTTAGAATCAGTGTTTCAGGTTTCTTCAGATATGTTCCCAGCAGTGGGACCACTGGGTCATAAGAGAGTTCCATTTTTAATTTTTTCAGGTAACTGCGCACTGTTTTCCACAGTGGGCTCCACCAGTCTGCATTCCCACCGACAGTGCACTAGGGTTCCCTTTTCTCCATATCCTCGCCAGCACTTGTTTTTTGATTTATTAATGACGGCCATTCTGGCAGGTGTGAAGTGATATTTCATTGTGCTTTTAATTTGCATTTCTCTGATAATTAGTGACATAGAACATCTTTTCATATGTCTCTGGGCCCTCTGTATGTCCTCTTTGGAGAAGTGCCTGTTCACATTCTTTGCTCATTTTTTAATCAGATTGTTTGACTTCCTGGTGTTGACTTGTATATATTTTTATAAACTTTGGAAATTAACCCCTCATCAGATGTATAATTGGCAAATATATTCTCCCATACAGTGGGTTTCCTTTTGACTTTGTGATGGTTTGTTTTTCTGTGCAGCTTTTTAGCTTAATGTAGTCCCATTTGTTTATTTTTCTGTTTCTCTTGCCCTAGGAGACATATCAGAAAAAAACTATTGCTATGAAAGATATCTGAGTTTTTACTGCCTATGTTTTCTTCTAGGATTTTTATAGTTTCAAAACTTAAATTTAAATCTTTTATGCAATTTGAGTTTATTCTTGTGTATGGTATAAGTTGGTGGTCCAGTTTCACTTTTATTTTTTTGAAGATTTTATTTATTTATTTTTAGAGAGAGGGGAAGGGAGGGAGAAAGAGAGGTGCATCAATGTGTGGTTGCCTCTCATGTGCCCCCTACTGGGGACCTGGCCTACAACCCAGGCATGTGCCCTGACTGGGAATCGAACACACAACCCTTTGTTTTGCAGGCCCGCCCTCAATCCACTGAGCCACACCAGCCAGGCCAGTTTCACTTTTAAAATGTCAAAGGTTCGTTGGTACATTATTGTATATGCCCTTACCAGAGATCAAACCTACAACCATGGCATATCATGATGACTCTCTAAGTGAGCTACATAGCCAGGGCCCAGTAGTATGTTTTAAAGTCTTTACACATTTGTGAAGTTTTTAGTTTTCTTCTTTTAATTGATTTCTACTTTTATACTATTGTTGTCAGAAAAGATACTTGATATGATTTTAATTTTAAAATATTGATAAGATTTTCTTGGCCTAATATGATTTATCTGGGAGAATGCTGTAGATGCATTAAGAAAAATGAAGAATGTGTACTATGTTGGTTTTGGATGAAATGCTCTGTGTATATATCCTTGTGCTTTAAGTGTTGTTTAAGGACCTTTCCTTATTGATTTTCTGTCTGCATGAACTATTCATTGATGTAAGTGAGATAGTCAAGTCCCCTACTATTATTGTAATGCTCTCAATTTTTTTGTTTTGTTTTGTTAGAATTTGTTTTGTATATTTAGGCACTCTTAAATATAGGAGTATATTTTTGTATATAAACTAAATAGGGTTCAAAAATATTTTTATATATTAAGTATTCTTATTGAATTGATCCCTTTATCATTACATAATGCCTGTCTTTGCCTTTTATTATGATTTTTGCATTAAAATCTATTTTGTCTGACATAAATAGAACTATTCCAATTTTCTTTTGTTTCCATATTCATTTTTCTTAATCCCTTCACTTTCCATCTGTATGTCTCCTTATGTCTGAAGAGAGTTTCTTGTATGCAGCATATAGATGGATTTTTTTATCCATTTAATTACTCTGTGTGTTTTGATAGAAGAATTTAGTCTATTTACATTTCAAGTAATTCTTCATAGATAGATATTTCTTGCCATATTATTCATTGTTTTCTGGCCATTTTGGAGTTTCTCTGTTCCTTTATTTTTCTGCTGCTCTCTTGCTTTATGGTTTAATTACTTTTTTTAGTGGTATGCTTAGATTCCTTCTTCATTATCTTTTGTGTATCTACTATAATTTTTTGCTTTGTGGTTACTATGAGTTTACTTGTAACACCTTACATTTATCAACAAAATAGTCTATTTTAGACAATAGCTGAATGTCAGGGGAGGAGGATGGGGCACATAAAGGAGGGTAAAGAGGGGATAAATGATGATAGAGGGAGAGTAGACTTGGGGTGGTGAACACACCATACAGTGTGCAGATGATGTGTTGTGGAATTGCACACCTGAAACCTGTATAATTTTGTTAACTAGTGTCACCCTAATCAATTCAATAAAAGAAAAAATAAAATAGTATAAAGTTTATAATAACTTGTTTAAATGCATTCTACAGCTATACACTTATATTCTTTCCCCCACATGTTATATTTTTAATGTCACATTTTGCATCTTTTTATCATGTGCATCCTTTAATTATAGTAGTTATTTTTCTACTTCCTTTGGGTTTTGCTTCTCTGTAAAACTCTTTATCTCTCCTTTAATTTTGAATGACAAATTTGCCAGGCAGAATATTCCTGATTGGATGTTTTTTGCTTTCAGTACTTTGAATATATTGTGCCACTCCTTTCCCGCCTGCAAAATTTCTGCTGAAAAATCTGCTCATAGTGTTATGGGGGGTTCCTTATATGTAAAAAGTGATTTCATATTGCTTATTTTAACATTTTGTCCATGTGTTTAAATTTTAACACTTTCATTTTAATGTCTTGGTATGAGTCTGTTTGGGTTCTTTATTTTAGAACACTCTGGGTTTCCTGAGTCTATATGTCTGTTTCTTTCCTCAGGGAAGATTTCAGCCACTATTTATTCCAATAAATTTTCTGCATTTCTCTCTCTTTTGTCTTTCTGGGATTCCTATAATGTGAATGTTAATCAGTGTGATTTTGTTCATAAATTGCATAAGTTATTTTCACTTACTTTCAATCTTTTTGCTTCTCTGATTGGGTGATAGTTCTTCTGCCCTAACTTTGAGTTTACTAATCCATTCTTCTGCTTCATGTAGTTTATTATTGAACTCCTCTACCATCTTTTTTCACTTCAGTTATTGTATTCTTCAGCTGTGTAACTTCTGTTTGATAGTTTTTTATATTTTCTATTTCTTCCTTGACATTTTCACTGTATTCATCCACTTAATTTCTTCTGAGTTCAATGGTCATCTTTATGACCATTACTTTGAAATTTTTATCAGTTAAATTAATTATCTCCATTTTATTGAAGTTCTTTCTGAGGTTTTATAGTATTGTTTTATTTGTAACACATTTCTTTGTTTCTTAATTTTGCTTGACTCTATTTTTCCCAGGCATTAGATGAAATAGCCTAGGACTTCTCACCGTTTTGAAGGCTTTGCTTTGTGTTGAAGATGACCCTTACTGTTTAACCCTGTGCCAGTTCTTGGTTGTCTGTGAAACCTTTGTGATTGTCAAGCACCTTATTTTATTTTTAATAGTTCCCAGTAGTTGATGGTATTCCAAGACCCCTGTCCCAAAGGGGAGGATCTCATCAGCAACTAGATTCAGGCTGATTGGAAACCAGAGCCTCAGCCAGCCATTTTTAAACAATGCAAATATACAGAGCCCTGTGGAACTTAAAGGATAAATTCCATTAGCCACCAGAGCCAGGTTTTGTGGAGGTGTCCTTTAGTTGGTAGTTGAAAATACTGGGGCTCCAGATAAATATATAAACTTCTTTTTGGGTGATAAGTAAGGTAGAGGGAGAACACAGAGATGGCATTCTTTCCATTTATATTCCCTCAGAGTATGTTTATAGCCCCTAGATGTATGTCAAACCTGAAGCCTGCCTCTAAGTCTGAAGCTACAGGATAAGTAAGTAGGCCTCTATTACAGAAAGGCTGGTTGTATATTTTAGACTATTGTCTGTTCAGTGTTGAGGAAATTGGTCACTTTTCAAGAACTGTTTCTTAATTTTTCCATGGGACCCAGGAATAAGAGCTATTCTGTCCACCAGAGCCAGGTTGTTGCCTAGCAGACCAGGGCCCATCCACATGGTGTCTTGATGAATGACCCAACAATTAATCCTGGAGGAAGCAGGTCTTTATTTACAACATTCCAGCCTTGGGAGAATTTAGAGCACCTCAGCTTGGAGCCCTCCTTTCTCACAAAACTCAGCATTTCCCATGCTGCCCACCAGGCTATAAGCATCTCCCAAAGTTTCCAACAGCCTTATCTGTGCAGGATCTGGAATACATTGCCATCAGCCTCTGTATAATAGTCCAGAAAAGCATGTGCCTTGTTACTCTAGATCACGGTGAAACTCAGGAAAGGCACAGTTCTTAATAGTTCAGGTAAAATCCAGGTGTAGCAGGACAGGATCTTATGAGGAACTCCTTTGTAGCTCCAGAGTCAGCTAGAGCAGGCATGATCCACTACTCTCTTTCAAAACACATGGCAAAAAATCCCTTACTACAGACAGCATGTCTTTTCCCTCACTACTACTCCCTGCATGGCCAAGAGCTCTTCTCCTTCCCAAGCCACATGGCTAAGAGAAAAATGGCTCCCATGCCTCTTTTAAACCCTGGCACTTCCCCCATAACCCCATTTCCAACTCCTCCCACAATCAACTACATTTGCGCATTCTCTGGTCTCTTTGGCCTTTCTCTGGCTGCCATTGTTAGTCTGGGAAGGTGTGGCCCCATGACACAGGGGAACCTCCTTCCAGTTTTTGTGTAGGTGTAACAACCAGGGAACTGCCTCCTGGCTACATCACAGTTCAAGTCATGCCCATCTCCCTGGCCTCAGCAGGATAGGCAAGCTATAATCATTTCTAGAGTACTAGCCAGCTGTTATTTATGTGCAAAGTAACTCTTAATCACTGTGCTGCCACTCTTCCTAGTCCCCAAGCTAGGCTTGTGGGGGTGTTCGGGCTTCTCTCCTACACCCTGTTCTGAACCTTGTTCCACACCTATTACAAGGTGATCAATTAGTATCTGCTAGACAGCAGCCACACACACACACACACAAGATACATACCAAAAATAAAAACTGCAGCATCAGTGACATATAAGGGCTCCCCTCTGAGAGATGGTGGTGCTCTGGAGTCTGACAGAGGGACAGTGTCAAGATAGTGCCCACCCTCTGAGGTATCAGGAAAGGTTAACAGCCTTCAGTTTTGTGTTTAATTAGAAACCTGCCAGTCAGGCTGTGACTATGATGATAAGCACATTAGTCCACTTTCACAGAAAGACTGAGCTCCTGGGCATGTTACCTTTCACTGCACCCTGGTATGATAGCCATTTAACAATTGTGTCTCTATTAATTATTGTCTTGTAGGACCCATAAGTGTAAGTCCCACTGGCCAATACAGCCAAAGTAGAAGTGTCCTCTGGCAAGAGCTACAAAAGTCAGGGTGCCAGAGAAGGGTATCAGCTCCTTTCTGTAAGATACTGGTGAGCTGGAATAAGGCTGAGGGAGAGCACAATTGCATTCACTGACCTCCATCCCTAAGAGATCCTCCATAGAGCCCTCAGGCCAAAGCTCCTGCCCAAACAAATACAGCTCCTTCTCAGAAAGATTGGGAGTGAATTTCAGTCTGCTATCTGGACAGTGCCCTGGAAGTGGTAGTCTGCCAAGAACTCTCTCTCTCTGTTACAGTTTCATGTGCTCCAAGAACATAAGCCTCCCTGGCTGCCAGAGCCAGGAAATCAAAGGACATGCCCAGTGTTACAGCCTCAAAAATTGGGTCACCAGATATAAAAATAAGGGCAACAGACATATGCCAAAGCTCTCTTTCAGATGATAAAGAAAAAAAGTTTAAAAGAAGAAATGAAGAAAGAAGGAAAGAAAAAAGGAAAAAATGATGGTGCCCACTGGCTTTAGCAGGACAGACAGAGAGTAGTAGATTCATGTTCACTAGCCTCTATTCCTGGAGACCATCCCTGCAGGCTCCTCTCCTCAGACCAATGTTTTAAAATTAGCCAATAAGTCTTTTTCACAGAAAGTGTAGATGCTCTTCAAACAGTTGCTTCTGTGCCAGGCTCTGCAACAGATAAGTCAGCATGTGAGCTCTTTAACACCTGTTTCATAGTTTGCCACAGCCCACCAGGTGTTTTCAGCATGAGCCCTGTTGCTCTTCAAAGCCATACATTTGGGGGCTTGTGTCTCAACTGCCAGTCTTAAATGATGGGGTGCCTAATGAGGTATACAAACCTTTTGAGTCTCAAATTGAAGCTCCAGGTTTTGAGCTCCCTTCCAACTGTAGGTTACCTCGCCTAGGGTTAGGGTTGATGATGACATAGTATCTAACCCTTTCCCCCAAGGCTTTGATAAGGTTTCTCTCTTATTTCTGCTGTGAAGGGGTTGCTCCACCAAGTTTTAGGGTTTATTTCCCCACAGGATATTGTTTCATATAGAGCTATGGATTCAATGTGTCCATGGAAGAAGGTGAGGTCAGGGTATTCCTACATCACCATTTTGAACAAAAGCCATACCTCTAAATTTTACAGCTTCTTTCATTACTGCTTGCCGATATATTTATAGGCAAATGATAGTACTTTGTACTATTCAACTCCCCACTGTTTTTTCTTTCTACTGTTACCTCTAGAGGGTTTCCAATAAAACTGCACACTATTTCTCTACATTTAACAACAACTTGAAAACTTTTCCATTATCCAAGACCCAGTTCAAATGCAATTTCTCAGCTCATGAAAATGTACCCCCCATCTCCAGATCAGAAAATCTGCTAGCCTATGCTAACAGCCCCTGAATTTTGCTTCTCTTTTTCCTTATTAGCCAATTTGAAATTCAGCTTCTGTAAACCAATTGTGCTAACCCTACTCTATCAATTCTGTATATTAAAATTCCACACATAATTTTCCTAAACAAAGTAATATATGAAAAATGAAAAATATTTTCTGTTTCAAAAACAAAATTGTGGTTTATCATTAAAACATCAGAGAACCAAAGCACCTTAATTATTCATTGCTAGTAAATTTGAAACTTTGAAAGATGAATTAATTCTTTAAAAGCCTTAAGGTATAATAGTATACTTTTACATGTAATTACATGTTACATTTGTAGTGTACTTAAAGGTACAACATTAGCTATAGAGAATTATTGTTTGTTTCTTTGTTTTGTTTAGGTTCCTGTTAAAGGTGAGATCATACAGTATTTGTCTTTCACTGCCTGGCTTATTTCACTTAGCATAATGCTTTCCAGCTCCATCTATGCTGTTGCAAAGAGTAGGAGCTCCTTCTTTCTCTCTGCTGCATAGAATTCCATTGTGTAAATGTACCAAGCAAAATATAGTCAAAGACACTGAAATAGAGGACAGGCTGAAAGTGACCAGAGGAGAGAGAAGAGGGAGTTTCAGGGGAAAGGGGGAAGCGTTTACAGGAACAAAGTTAAAGGACACATGGACAAAAACTAGGGGGAGGGTGGTAATGGGAGGGAAGTGGGGAGGGATGGGTGGGCAGACTGGAATGGGAGTAAAAGGGAGAAAACTGTACTTGAACAATGATTAAAATTTTTTAAAAAAAGGGAAAAAAAAGAAAACTATACCTTTGAACATGGGTTCTGTTACATAATTTATATATCCCAAGATAATTTCTTCTTATCTCTTGTTCTTTAATAAAGTTGGTTTTTAAAATGTTAAAAAAAGAATTAATATAATAACCAAACTACTTACTACTTAAAAGAGGAATGTGGTTTAAGCAGTAATCTTACTTTTATGGTGGGTTATAATTCTGGAAAATATGAAAAATAATGATAGTAGAAGATGATTTTATTATAAAAGCAATTTTATAATAAGGCAGTTAAATTTTTACATAACAGCACAATGATTAATATTTTTTTAGAAATAACCACATACTCCTTAAGTATAATTTATTTCATCTACAGTAAATGTTGTATTTAAACTCTGTGTTAGAATTAAAGCTTCCTAAAGGTAAACAGCATAACCAATCACATATAAACTGCATTTAAGTTAATACAAACTGTTGTACAAAGTTTTTATAGTCCTCAAAGCCCTTCTCTGTCTTTTCTTTTAAACCAAAACCATTGGGTAGTTAAAGAGTCTTTCATCAACTATATGAGATTCTGAATGGATTCTAAGTGGATTTTGAGTGGTGTTTTGCAGGGATTTGGGAGCAATGTCAGGCTGTTTGGTGACATTTTGAAAAGTTGCCTCAAGGACTCATATGTGTTACTGTTCTCTTTGTCTTATATCTTGTCCCTGTGATGAGCACAGGGACAACTTCAAGTTGTTGTTCATTACAATACCTTCAATGAATCTCACTGATTTCTTGAACTGTTATCTCATAATTTGAAGCATTGACACCTTTTCCACTGGCATTATAAGTTGGGGCAAGAGTAGGTTTACCATAGTGAGTACGCGAAACACAGTTTATTCTTGTATTATTATTTATTAATCATTGTATTCTTTTTACCCATGAACAACCATACATTTACTTTTTCCCCACCCTGTATAAGGCATCCTAGTCTTTAAAATTCAAGAAACAACTATTTCTTGCTTTGATGTTATCATTTTCTCACTATAATAGGGACACACATGTCAGAAAAAGCCCAAAGATTTCACTTTAATGGTGGCCAAATGAAAGGCAAGTAATTTAATTTCACTACTAATCCACAAATCCTGTGTTTGAAGTACTGCCTCTTGTCAATAACTTGAAAGAGGAACTATCTAATATGGCTATTTAGAACTGAGGTTCTTTTTCTCCACAGATATAGCAAGATGTTGTAGTTCCAAATGGGTTTCTTTCAAAATCATCACCTTACAATGGGAATGTTTATATGTTTGTTCTATAATACTGCCATTCTCCAAGCAGAACTGGAAACCCTCTTTAGGCAGTGCTATCAAATGCCAATTAATAAAGCACAAGAAAACCAGTTTCATTGCTTTGTAATTAGAGAACTTTCTCCCACCATAGAAACCTTGTTTTTTAAAAAATTCCTCCTTGTTCAGTTGTGCCTTCATTCTCTTCTATAGCCAATCTGTTCAAATTGATATTCTGAGGACTGTCACCTCGCACACCAAATGTCTGACATGTAATTTAAATTGCAAGCATAGAAGATTAAAATGATGCATTGAGCTTCATAAATGCCAACCTGAGAAGCTAAGGATTGTTTATATTTAAATCCTCCATAATGGCTCTAAAACAATAGCTATAACCTTGAGAAAACTGAAGATATGATTTCCAAAAGGATGACACACCCTTTTCTCCCATTCATTCATGAAGTAATAATATTTTCTGTTTCTAATGCAATTCCATATTTACATTTCTTATATCCCTAATCATGAGGACTCTGTAGATCAAGACAGTATTAGAACAACATTTATCATTTGATACCTTGCAGCCTGAAGCCTGACTCTTACCTCTACAACTCAAGACTTTTCAGATAATCTCAGGTAAATTTTATAAAAATGGTTTTGGTTTCATGTATCTTAGCTTTAGTCTGTGTCACCACCATTCAAGTCTAGTTTACTACTGACCTAGTAAAAGTAACAACACACGTGGAATGAACAACTTAAACATATGGGAAGTATACAAGATACATTTTGACTCACCACTGTTTATCCCCCAGACAAGTTTCTTCACATCCCTGAAGTTCCATTTATTTATTTATATTGGAAACTTCCACAAGTTTATTAGAAGGGCCTGATGAGATTCTATATGTGGAAAGTACCTAAGAAAGTGGCAAACCAGAATACAATAGGCATCTAAGACATTTTCAGTGAATGAACAAATTCCTGTGCCGTTTAATAAAATAGGTTTGTGGTCCTGACATTTATGTACACATTGCCTCATTCTTCACTCCCTCATGCCTGTGCATTTATCTCTTAGAAAGACAGGATATTTTTACTCTCATTCACAAATAAATGTCTTCTTTTAAAAAGATTTACTTTTACATATGGAAATAATTCATTTATTGTATCTCATTAACAATTATTTACTGAAAAAATGTTTCAGATAAAACTTCTCACTTGCATTTGGTTTAAACATCTGTAAAAAGTTGAAAGTGCCTTGAATTTCAAAGAGGGAACAGGTAAATCCAATTTTCCTCTCCCATATTTTTCACATACTGCCTCCACCATCACAACCCTATGACCACAACTATTACAGAAGAGGATGTTTATTTCTGTTGTTCCCAGAGTTCAATTAAAGAAATTGTTTGGCTGGTCTCTCGGTATTTGAAAAAAAAAAAGGGGAAACATGTTAAACAAAGTTGTAATTTAAAGGTTATTTTATTTTTAGGCCATCATTGATGAACCACTCTCCTTGCTCATGAGGCGGGATCGGGTCAAAGAGCTGCCATGAAGGGATAGTTGGTCACGAAATTCTGAGGCCATAAAGTAATAGATAATTGGATTTAAAAGGCAGGAGAGACTTGCAAGGCATAGAGAAAAAGGGTGAAAATATTGTGTGCTTTTGACAATGGAACAACTGTCAATGATTTTTTCCTGTACCATGGTGTAAAAAAAAAAGTTAATATGATAGGGCGTGAAGCATATGAAGAAGACTGCAGCACACATGTAAATCATCCGCAGTGCTTTCTGTCTCTCACTGATTCCCTGGAAAGTCTTTGGTGGTTGTCTCAAAAATATGGTAGTTTTCCAGGTACACCATGCAATGATAATGACTGGGATCACAAATCCTGCCAGCTCAGCAACTGTAATCATTCCAACCAAAGCCACAGCATTCATTTGCTTGTATCCAAGATCAGCAAAGCAAGATTCATTCTTCTTGGATAATGCAGCACTTCTCAGGATGGGAAACGGCAAACAGGCAGTGCCCACAGTGACCCAGATGGCAGCACTGATGCCCACATCATACCTACGCTTCCAGTCTCTGGCCCTGAAGGGCTTCAGAAGAAAGAAGCACCTCTGAAGGCTGATGCAGGTCAGGAAGCAAATGCTGGCGTACATGTTGAGATACTTCAGGTAGAAGCACAGCAGGCAAAGGGGTGTCTGGAAAGGCCAATGGTGGTTGATGTAGTAGTAAATCCGGAGGGGTAAAGACAGCACATGAGCAAGGTCAGCCACAGAGAGGTTGATCATGAAAATGATGGCTTTATTTTTCTTGCTGATGAAGCGCCACAGAACCCACAAGGCTGCAGTGTTGGCCAGAAGTCCGGGGATGAAAATGGTAATGTAGGTGGTTGCATAGAGGGTGTGCTGAAATTGCAAAGGAGTGTCATCGCAGGCATTGTTAGAAGTGTTAGGCATCTTGAATATTTCAGTATATTCATGAAGGTAAGCCGCAGAGTTATGATCCCTGCCCAAAGCAAAGAAAAAACAAAGGTGTATAATGGTTAACCAGTTCTTCAGCCAATACCCACATTCCTGTTTATACTTGAAAAGAAACTGATTCATATTATAATTAGAAGGACCTGCTTGCAAATGAAGAAACAAATGCTCACAGAAAATATACTACTCATTTAAAATCCCCTAATGAATCAGTTAGGTATGGGGACATGAAATTGTCCCCAAACTGCCATCCCAGATAGTGAAAATTGTCTTTTGCCAGCAAGGGTGTCCTGAAACATTTGGGCTCTTGTCCCTACCACAGCAAAAAGGGTGTGGCATTTGAATCTATTTCTTTTGTGTCCAAATTTGTCTTGTCCCAACCCTTGATTAAAGTGAACACACTGCTCTGTCACTCTCAGTTGCAATGATAGAAACTTAGCCTCATTTTTTAGTCCTTTTGTTTCTACTTTATCTGCTACCTCGATCATTGGGTCCTGTCTTCCCACCTTGGCACCCCACAACTTGCAAAATGGTCCTGCCTCTTTTACCCTGCATTGCCAGTATGTGGTCTCATTTTCAAGGTGTGTGGATGTCACTCCCTCATTATTCTATCACAATAGTTTGTGGTTCTTGTGTACTTTATGTCTCTCTCTTGGCTTAGGTCTCATCCCAAATTTACATAGAAAATTTCAGCAATATATGAATGTATAAGCTGAACCTGGATATTTCCACTTACGTGGTCTGAAAGAGAGAAGAGTAATTCTCCATCTAAGGGGAATCTGTACTGGTGTGACATCACAGACATGACAGATTATCCAACAGTCACAGTAAACATTAGGATACCAGCAAAACAGGCCACTGATACCATTTCTTAGAAACAATTTAAGATTTCATGCAGGGTTGTTTTTTTTTTTTTTCATTAAATTAGTCATCATAAGGAATAAAAGAATTTTGGACTTCTTTAATGCTATTTTATTATTTATTATGGTTTTTATTATGTATTTTACATAGGTCCTGAGAAATATAGAATAGTATTTAGGGCTTCTCAAAGCCTAGTTTTGGGTTTATACAGGCTGTCTGCAAATAAGAATGGCAGAAAAGCAACAAACTCATTATTTTTACTTTAGCTTTCTTGTTGAATTTTAGACTGGAGAGAAGCTTTAAAAATTATTTAATTCACTCTGCACGTAATACAGGTAGAAGATACAAGGCCCAGAGAGGAATCTATTATGGCCACGAAGTCACTGAACAGAGATCTAGGACTTCACATCTCTGAAGGACAAGGTGCCTAAACTTTATACACACTCTTCTCTTCATCATTTCTTTTTCACTCAAAGATAAATTTTGCAAATATAGCTTCTTTCCATATTGCAGGAATGTTTATTATTAAAAGCTAAAAGTAGAAGAAATAATGCAGTGAGGTTATTGCTTGGGTGAAGTAAGGATTTTTGTTGTTATTTTTATTTTGTTTTGATTATTTTAAATTTAAAATAAAAAAGGAGTGGACAAATGTCTGTCAGATCCTCTGCCCACTTTTGAAATAGATTGTTTATTTGTCTGTTTGGTTTGGTGTTAAGTTTGTAAGAGTTCTTTATAAATTTTGCATATTAATTCCTTATTCGATTTATCATTGATTAATATCTTCTCCCAATTGGTAGATTGTCTTTTTATTTTGTTGATTGGTTCCTTTCCTGTGCAAAACCTTTTTGATTTGACCCTGATATTTCTGCCACCATACAGAGTTATTGCAATATTATTGGTTATATTTCCTATGCTGTACTTTACAACCCATGACCATTTTGTAACTATCAGTTTGTACTTCTTTTTAAAAAGGTTTTATTTTTTTTTTTTAGAGAGAGGGGAAGAAAGGGAGAGAAACATTACTGTGTGGTTGCTTCTCACATGCCCCCTACTAGGGACCTGGCTCACAATCCAGGCATGTACTCTGACTGGAAATCGAACTGGGAACCCTTTGGTTAACAGGCCAACACTGAATCCACTGAGCCACACTAGCCAGGGCTTGTTTGTAGTTCTTAATGCCCTAGTCTCTTTTTTCTGTCCCCCCATACAAATGTCTATATTTTTTCAAATTAGTGTTTTGAGTTCCTTTGGATATAAACCCAGAAGTGGAATCACTGGGTCATAAAGCAGTTCCATTATTAAATTTTTAAGGACCCTCCATACTTTTTTCATAGCTGCTGCACCAATCTGAATTCCCACCAAGAGTACTTGAGGCTTCCCTTTTCTCCACAACCTGGACAACACTGGTTTGTTGATTTATTGATGGTGGCCAGTCTGACAAGTATGAGGAGATATCTCATTGTGGTTTTAATTTGCATTCCTGTGATGATTAGTGACACTGAGCATCTTTTCATAGGTCTATTGACCATCTGTATGTCCTCTTTGGAGAAGTGTCTACTCAGGTCCTCTGGGCATTATTTAATTAGATTGTCTGGAGTTTTTTGGTGTCAAGTTGTATGAGTTACTTATAAATGTTTATATTAACCTCTTACAGAATGTATCATTGATGAATATATCTCTTATTTAGTAGGTTGTGCTTTAGTTTTATTGATGGTCTCCTTTGCTGTGCAAAAAATTTTAGTTAGGTGTAGTCACATTTACTTTTTTCCTTTTGCTTCCCTTGCCCAAGGAGATATATCAGAAAGAATATTATAAAAAGCAATGTTGAAGACTTTATTGCCTAAGTTTTCATCTAGGAGTTTTATGGTTTTGGGTCATACATCTAAGTTCTTCATCCATTTTGAGATAATTCTTGTCTATGTTGTAAAAAGGTGGTTTAGTTTTTTAATGTGTTTGTCCACTTTTCCCAAAATACATTTGTCTTTTTTTAATGTCTATTTAAATCATTTTATTTTTTAATTGAAATTAACAAATATTATATTAGTTTCAAGTGTACACCTCAGTGATTAGGCATTATATAACATCCTGATATATCTCGTACCCATCTGGCACCATATATAGTCATTACTGTCTTTACTTCATTGTATGTTCTTGCTTCCTTTGTTATATATTAAGTGACCATCTAGGCATGGGTTTATTTGGAGCTGTCTATTCTGTTCTATTGATAGATGTGCCTGTTTTTATGCCAGTACCATGAAATTTTGATTACTATGGCCTAGTAGTATAATGTGATGTCAGGTAGCATGATAACTCTAACTTTGTTCTTTCTCAAGGTTGCTGTGGCTATTTGGGGTCTTTTATGGTTCCATATAAATTTTAGAATGATTTGTTATAGTGCTGTAAAAAATATAATTGGTATTTTGATAGGGATTGTATTAAATCTATAGATTGTTTTTGGAAGTATGGACATTTTAACAATGTTAATTTTTCCTATCCATGAGCAAAATATATTCTTCAATTTATTTGTATCTTCTCAATTTCTTTCTTCAATGTGTCATAATTTTCCAAGTACATGACTTTTACCCTCTTGGTTAAAATCTATTTTGTAGATTTAACCAATTTCATGCA
This sequence comes from Tonatia bakeri, assembly GCA_004024845.1. Lineage (NCBI taxonomy): Eukaryota > Metazoa > Chordata > Mammalia > Chiroptera > Phyllostomidae > Tonatia > Tonatia bakeri. The sequence continues at coordinate 67,158 of PVIA01007135.1, read as the reverse complement.
GTTGTAAGTGGGATTGCTTTCCCAATTTTTTTCTGATAGTTCATTATTGGAGTATAAAAGTGCAACTAATTTATGAATATTAATTTTATATCCTGCTACTTTACTGAATTCCTTTGTCAGTTCTAATGGTGTTTTGGTGAAATCTTTAGGGTAGTTATAAAATAATCATGGGACTATAGCATAGGGAATATAGTCAGTCAATAATATTGTAATAATTATGTATGATGCTAGGTGGGTACTAGACTTATTGGGAGAATCATTTTATAAATTATTTATATTCTAACCATTATGCTGTGCACCTGAAATTTATGTAAATTAGTATCAAATATTAATTGTACCTGAAAAAATAAATTAAAGGTGCCATAAAAAAACAAAGGAGAGGTTTGCTTTTATTTTTCTCTTTATAAGTAGCAGAATGATTTTCAATATTCTTTAAGTCCTGCTCCAGGAAATAGGATAAAAGAACAGAATCCCATGTGATTAATTCACAGATAAATGAGAGCCATCATTATGAGCTACCATTACTCTAAGTAATACTTTCACTTTTCTGCCCCTTATATTCCATTCTACTCACTTGTCCAATCTGTGATATGTTCTACAAAGTCATGCCGTCTTTTGATTATGAATGAATGACTTAGAAAAGAGGGTGGAGAGGTGTTCACAGGTGAAAAGACAAGAAATACTTTTCATGTTTTGACTATCAATGATGCAGTCCAGAATCTGCAATGGAATTTTTATATGCATTATCTGATTTAATTCTTACAACCATCCTAAGAGGTAGGTTCTATTATCACTCTCATAGTGCAGATGAGGAAACTACAGTTCAGAGAGCTTCAGTAAATTGCCTGAAGTAATAAAACTAGAAAATGGCAAAAATGAAATTTATTATTATACATGACTTGATCCAAAGTCTATGCTATTTTCACCACTCCACTTGCCTCTCCCTGTTTAGGAGGGACTATTCAATAGGATGGGGTTCATCATGATACATGGGGTTCATAATGTGCCTTCAGAGGGCACATTATGGCAGGACATTTCTAATCCTATAGATAACCTTATTATCTTATCTATTACTCTAATTAGGCCATCAGGATATAACTAAAAACTTGTCCCCACACATGTCACTGATCCCTCCTCACCACCCACTTTGACTTTAGTAGTGGCACTATTTCTACTCTCATCAATCCTCTATGCAGATGTGTGAGAAAGCAAGGAAAGATGCATCAAGTGCATTTCAATTTCAAGAAATAAAAAACTCCTGCACACACCCAAATCACCCCTCCACTTCTGCAATTTATGGACCTGGGTATTTGTTCCTGCTTCAGTGGTGTAGTAAGTTTTACTTACTAAAGATGCATGTTTTGTTCACACTTTTGTGTTAAATCAGAACAGCAAGCTAGAGGTCAAGTTCACACCTTGGTTCTATGGGTCTTTATACCTCCGCAATTCACAGTTTATTGTGAGTTTAGAGATTTGCATAGCCTGCTTTCAAAAACCTTTTCTCTTCTCCAGACTAAAAGGTAAGTACGGAGGTTTTTCTTCCCAAATTTGTTCAGTGGCAACCAAATGTAAAATCTCCATGGTAGGGAGATGCTGATGGAATTTATTTTGGGTAGGGCAGAAATATAAGCTTTCAGAGAAGAAACATTTAGTTTCCTGTGGACAATTTGTGACAGCTCTGAAAGTTAAGAAAGGAGAACAACTTAAGCCATTAACAGGAGAATGTTAAATGGAAGGACTGAATTGGAGTGTATGCTTTGTCTTTGTCTCTGCCTCTGCCCCTATCTTTCTCTCTTTGGCTCTGGCTCTATTGTTGACTGTTTCTGGTTGGTTTTTGCCCAGTGTGTTACCAATCTCTGTCCCTTAGAAAATATATCTAAAACAAATCTCTCCTTATAGAAAATATGTCTAAAAAAATCTAGGTATGTTTTCATTTCCTATTTTAGAATGAGGTGTGAGATTGGTGACTCACTCTTAAGTATGAGTTCCCTTTCTCAGTTCATGCCATGACTCTCCTCCCACATATTCAGGCAGGAAACTGGGGATTAAACCAACCTCAGTCACTACATTTACCCATATCCAGTCAGAAACCAGGTGGTTCACCCCCTAAAAGCTCTCAAATCCATCTTCATTCCATGTGCACTTTTGCTATAGTCATCTTAATCCAGGCCACTGTCATCATTCCTCTTGCCTGTTATAACAGATGTCTTAGTGGACTCCCTGGACCCCAGTCTTGCCCCTTGTAGTCCACTCCCCATACTGTATCTAACAATAACATTAATTATGACTACCATTTATTGAGGGCTGCCATTTACTTATAGCCTGAGCACTCTTCACATATTATCAAATTAATCCTCATAGAAGCCCTATGATTATTTCCATATTAAAAATGAGAAACCTGGGGGGTAGGATGAGGTAAAAATGGAAACAACTGTACTTGAATAACAATAAATAAATAAATACCAAAAAATGAGGAAACTGAGACCAAGAGAGGTTAAATAAGTTGCAATAAAGTGACAAAATTTGAATATTTTAGTGATGGTGTATTAGAATTGGAACCTATGCTTGTCTTCATACTGTCTTATCTTTGTCATGGTACCTATCACACTTACTGAAATTGTGTTAACAGGATTTTCTTTCATTAGATTCTGCATTCCTCGATGGCAGGGACTATGTCATTTCTTGACTTCTTATCCTTTTGACACTATGGCTCAAGGGATTTTTCTTTGAAATACTGTATCATTCTTCTGCCTAAAAACCTTTGCTTGTTCTCTATTGCATTAAGGTCAAACTTTTCACTGCAACCTTAAGGCCATACTTAATTACCTCATGCTATTCTCTTCCTTATTCTCTATGTTTTAACTACACTGAGATGCTTTCACTTTTTAGAGAAAGACAAGCTTTTGTTCCTAAGTCCTCTGCATACGTAGTTTCTTCTATCAAGAATTCTCCTCCTGTAGATCTTCACATGTCTGACTCCTTTTGATCTCAGTTCTCAGGTCAGAGAGACCTTCATTGTCTGTCAGTCCTATCTAAGTAATACTACACATCATTTCACGTTCTCATACTCTCTGTTCTTTCTCTTCATAGCATCAACATTTGCAATTTAGATTTCTTACGTGTTTATTGACTAATTCTCCAACTATGCTATTAGCTCCATTAGTGCCATAACAAGATCTGTTCTATTCATCACCATTATACCCAAGGCATAGGATGCTACTTAGTAAGCACCCAAAGAAAAATATTACAATTGAATTGAATTGAATTACATATAGAATATTTTAAAGTGCCTATGTAGAAGCATTATGCAAAAATGCAAACCCTCATATGTCAACTAATAAATTTCTGTTACCTGCTGTTTCCCTAAAAATTTATCTTCTAGTTAGGCTATTATCAAAATTCCCTGTACCTACCCTTTTCAACTTATAAAAGTCATGTTTGAGTGCACCACCCAAGAAATATGGTGTCTATGGTGTGGGAGAGAGTCTCAGAACAGGTATCCTGGCAGCTGTCCCTTCAGCTCTCTCCCCAGAGTAACAAATCTTTGTCTCTCCTCATAGGATTCTATTGCACTCTATCTTCCCTCTGCTGGAGCCCAGGACAAATGCAAAGTTCATATCTGATCATTCCCAACCAACTTCTGATTCCTTGAGTTCTGTCCAATAGGCAGAAATGTTAGTAACACCTGATGACACTAAAGTGCCCATTTTAAGGGTTGAAGGTGCAGAAAATAAAAAGGAAACTACAGCATCCATAGGAGACCATTGCAACCATAATGCTGAAAAATCTTCAGTACAAAAGTCAAAGGAGGAAAAAACCATGACCGATCAGCAGATCAGGACCAGAGTTATAGCCAAGAGCTAGGATTGTAATATCAATAGGAAGCCAAAAATGACTTAAGTGAGAATTTGGAGTATACACCAAATGAATATACATTGGACCAAGATATAATTGAGCCTAAAACAAAAAACCTCCCAGAGAACATTGATTCCCTTGCTCTGATGTTAGTTCCATTGTACATTCTGACCAACCAGAAAGTATCACAAAGACAGAAGAGAACCAAGAACATCCTATAAATGATTTGCATCTTCAGTTGAACAGAAGCAGCCAACTTGGTGAAGATGTAAGTGATCAAGGAAACCAAGAGCAAGATCCAAACATTCCCAATGGAGAAGAGGAAGGAGAAAAAGATAAAGGTGAAGTTGGTACCCACAATGATAACCAACAAAGGGAGAAAGAATTTCCCAAGGAATATTTTAAGCAAACAGAAAGAAGACAGCACCCAATCTGACATTTTGGAAGAGTCCAATCAACCACCTCAAGTAAGAAAAATACAGAAAAATGAATTTGAGTAGGGGTCACAAAGAACAAGAAGAAGACAACTCTAATGAACATATAGAAGATGAAAATGCATCAAAAATCAGTAAGAATAATCAAGATATTAAATGGCAGAACCAAGAGGGAGAACCTGGCCTTGAAGTCATCAGCAACCCTAAGGAAATAGAGAAAAAGACTATTTCCGAGGCTTTTCTCATAGAGCCTACTGATGATGGTGATAATGCCTCAGACACAGGGCAAGTGACGACCATTTCATCCAAAGGTGAGGCTTTCCAGGAGGCTAAAAGAGCAAATTCCAATTACTATCACATCAAATAGGAGAAGCAAAGAAAAACAGCACATGAGAATGAGAATGTAGATACCATTGAACCTAGAGAATCCCAAGGGGTCAAAAAAGCAGAGAGCTCACTAAATGAAGATGAAAGTTCAGAGAAGACAACATGAGGGTATACAATGTTTATTCTTGCATAAACTTACAGTGTAAAAGAGGACATATGTGTAAAGCTGACCAATGTGTAAAGCTGACCGACAGAGAAAACTCCACTGTGTTTGCCAAGATCCAATGACTTGTCCTAAAAAACTCCTTGACTAAGTTTGTGGCACTGACAATCAGACCTATGCTAGCACCTGTCATGTGTTTGCTACTAAGTGCAGACTGGATGGGACAAAAAAGGGGCATCAACTGCAGCTGAATTATTTTAGAGCCTGTGAATCTTTCCTGCTTGTACAAACTTTGAAGTGACTGAGTTTCCTCTAAGGATGAAAGACAGGCTCAAGAATATCCTCATGCAACTTTATGAACCTAACCTTGAACAACCCTGCATATTTAAATGCAAAGCAGAGAAATGAAGTCAAGACAATTTACCTGGATGAAATGACTCTTTGCTAGGGATCATTTCATCAACCTTATCTTAAAGGACTTTAAGAAGAAATACCACATGTATGTGTATCCTGTGAACTGGCAGTTTGGTGAATTTGACCAACATTCTATAGACAGAGACTTGACACATTTCAAGACTGCTCCTTTGCAAGCATCTGTAGTGCCCACAGAACATTGCGCAACTTGCTTCTTTGATGAGTGTAACCCCAACAAGGATAAGCACATCACCCTGAAGGAGTGGGGCCACTGTTTTGTATTTAAGAAGACACAGATTAAAATCTCCTGTTTTGAATTAATATCTGAAAGATCTCAAATTCTCCAGTATCCTCCTCTGTTCTGACCACTGCTTAAATACATGCAGCCATGATACTTGTAGATGTATAATTATCAAAGTGTTTGCATCTCTGAGAAGATGATGAGGGTAATTGCTTGATAACTTATATGTACCCGGTATTTAACATTAACTTTGGAAATAAAACTGTAAAATTAAGTGAATATATGCAAAATACTGTATGCTGTTTGTGAACAGGAATTTAACTCATGATTCTGCATCCACTTATGAGATACATTTATTGTGTCTATAATATCACGTGCACATCAAGAAAATGGAATAATGTCTTTTGTTGTGGATGTGTATTATTTTTATTGCCTTAATACCCTAATAAAAATCCATAAAGATCCCAGAAAGTCATGCCCATAGAAGCCTGAAAGAAGTGCAAAATTATTAATTTAGAAATCACAGGTCAGGTCTCAGATATATCCTATGAGTAGAAACCAGTACAGCCCAAGATAGAGTACTATCGACATTATTATTTCAAAAACCATCTCAACCCCTTATTTTTGTTAGTTGTTATTTTGCAAAGGGAACACCTTTCTCATCTCTGATCTGTTACCAGAATGATGTATCACAAATGCAAATCTGGGCTACCATGTAACCACAGGAATTGCTTTTAACAATACATTCACTGCATTATATGCAATTTTTCCATTTAGAAAAATGTCTTACTCATCTTAAAGTCTCCAGAACCTAGCAAGATGACTGGGATATATTCAGTTAATATCTTTAACTGAACAAATATTCTGCCTTATGATAACTCATATATTGTTAACTGTTTATAGGTCTGTCCACAATGGACTGTGAGCTTATGAACTCAGGTGCCATGCTCTAAATGTTTTTATCACTTTCTTTCTCCCTAACCTTAGAACAAAGCGAAACATTGAATACACTCAAAATAATTGATGTTAACTGGCTCATGTAGGGCTTAATCCCAAGGATTTAGCCTCATTAATGTTGCACTAAAAATTTAGCTAACCAAGATCACACATAAAATAAATGTCAGGCAGTTATAACCTGTGAAAATGTCATCTTTTTAGTATACTTTAGACCCTAGCTCTGTATTTGTGTACCACCTAAGACAGAGATGAGAGAAGAGCTGCCAGTGCCTGCAATATCTTTCTTATATTAGATCACTTATTGTTATTCTATTACAGTTGCCCCAGCCTTTTCCACTTTGCCCTCCTCTGCCCATACCACATCCCCCTGCTCCCACAGTTAATTCCCACACTGTTGTCCATATCTGTGGGTCATTCATACATGTTCCTTGTCTAGTCCCTTCCCTTTTTTCCAATATTATACCCCTCCCCACAATAGCCAAGTGCTGGAAACAGCCTAAGTGCCCATTAGTAGATGAGTGGATCAAAAACTGTGGTACATTTACACAACAGAACACTACACAGCAGAAAGAAAGAAGGAGATCCTACCCTTCGTGACAGCATGGATGGAACTGGAAAATATTATGCTAAGTGCAACACACCAGTCAGTGAAAGACAAATATCTTCCTTATAAAAGTAAATGTTTCTTGTTTTCTCCAGTGTGCATTGCTCTGTCCAGGGTACACACTGACTACAACAAATATCAGGACCATCAGGAGGGATACTTCCTCTCTTGAAAAAGGATTTTGGTGACAGGAGTTAAGCCCTAAAGGGAAGCACATTGTTCTTTTTTTTTTAAGATTTATTTATTTATTTATTTTTAGAGAGGGAAGGGAGGGAGAAAGAGAGAGAGAGAGAGAGAGAAACGTCAATGTGCGGTTGCTGGGGGTTGTGGCCTGCAACCCAGGCATGTGCCCTGACTGGGAATTGAACCTGCGATGCTTTGGTTCACAGCCCGCACTCAGTCCACTGAGCTACACCAGTCAGGGCTACAGTGTTCTAATCTAATAATCAGAGCAGAAAATCAGCTACGTTCTTAAGCTAATAAGATTATTTTCAATGAATGTTTCTTTTTTATTGTTGTTTGAATACAGTTTTCTGCCTTTTCCCCTTACACCTCCCCACCACCTTAGCCCTCCCTGCCTCCCTCGTTTCCAGCCCCCCTTGTTATTGTCCATATATCCTTTATAATTGTTCCTGTAAACCCTTCATAAGGATGTTCCTGATAATGAAGACTGTTATAAAGCCATGACTAAAATTTTATGAAACTCCTTTCTCCTTGAATCCCATTTTAGAGGTCAATACTTTACTCCTTTCTCAAGGTCCCATCTTAATTCTCATCTTTTTCTGATATTTGGCAACCCTATTCTGATTTTTTCTTCCTTGTACTCTTAGTGAATTGACAAGCTGCATAATAAGAATGCCTCTGAGGGAAGTCTCTGTGTCTTAGACTTTTATATTCTTCATTTTGCTTAGTGGGGTTAGATATAATTATGGGCTCAGTTCATGTGCACTGATTTGTATAGATAAGAGTATGGAGAATAAACACAATATTGGAACCTTCAGCAGTGTTACTTCCAATGTTTCTCTCATGAGTTATTATCCAAAGCAAAAACCATAGCCCTTCTCCCTCTGTTAACTGAGGAAAATATGGGCAAGGCAAGGATAATAAGGTTGAAGTGTAATAAATATGGACACCTAAAAGATTCAAAGCCTGTAACTTCCAGTATTTCAAGTACTCACCTGGCACCATAAATAGTGGTTACAGTATTATTGCTATACTTTACATCCCCATGACTATTCTGTAACTGCCAATTTGTTCTTCTCAATCCCTTCACTTCTTTCACCCAGTCCCCCAACACCTCTTCCTCTGGCAACCACCAGTGCACTCTCATGTCGATGAGTCTGTTTCAATTTTGCTTGTTCATTTATTTTTGAACTGGATGGTCTTTAAAGCGTACTGAGCTCTAACTTGCCATGACTTTGTAGACATGGCTCCTCTCTACCCCTGACACTGATACCACCAGAACACTGCCATCATTAATGCAGCTACCACCATCTCAATCAACTTGATGATTTATACTTTACAAAGTTATTATTATTATTACATCTATAATTGCTGATAATTATTATTAAAGGTATACATTATAAGTAATTAGGTCAAAAAACATCATCCCCATTTTACAAATCAGAAAACTTGGCCTCAAAAAACTGAATTTACCTGAAAACATAAGGTTAGCAAGTGAAAGTAAGGAGGGTGGAATTTAGGTTCTGGCATCGAGGTGACTGTTCTTTTTCCAGTAAAACTTTACAAATTGTCACCCTCTTATTTTGCCCTCTTTCCATCCCTTCTCAAGTCACTAACACCACTAAGTAAACATGTTTATCAATTTCACTTCTCTTATTTTAATTGACGATACTGCCAGTATGTGAGCTTGTCATTTTGCAAGAAGGGAAAAGTTGATGATGGGGGACCTATCCAATCCCTAGAGGACAACGTTTACAGGCCCTTTCAGAACCTAAATTGTTTTGCCTTCATTTTTTATCTTTTTCTTCTTCTCTGAACCAAAAATCTTTCACATGAATTACCCAAGCCAATCTGATCCCCATGAACATGGTGTCCTTCATTCAATTGCTCACAACCATAGCCAAAGAAGAACAACTGAAATTTGAAACTCTGCTGTTTCCTGAATTAATTAAAATTAACTCTAACCACTTCATGAACATTTGGATATATTATGTAAGTCTACATATTTTTCTGTAAATTAGAGGAAGTGAAAATTATTTTTAGCCTTGAAATGAATTAAGACAATTAGACTATTTACAAGGTAATATCTCAAAGTTTGAATTGATCTTGCCTGAATGCATCTTTATTAGATTTTCAAACCATTTTTAAAAAGGAATAATTGGATGTCATTTTTGCTGTTATGGCAGTACTTTCATGGAAGAAAGAATTATGTTCTTTGGGCAGACTTGAGTCAGTATCTTGATTCAGTTATCAGCTCTCTAGCCTGAAACAACTCACTTCCTATCTCTGGGCTTCAGTTTCCTCATTTATAAATTTAGGATAATACTGTCTGCAACATAGATTGCTGTAAAGATTAAAAGAGAAATGTTCAGAAAGTACCTAGTTTCATGTCTGGTATGCAGTAGACCTTTACTTGTACAGAAAATAATCTCCATGGGCCTTTGGTTGAATTCTGTACTTTCCTGGGTTTTAAAAATTTCCCAAAAAGTAGAGTTGTGAGAAATGGCCTATAGAACTAAAGCCACAATTTTTAATGTTTAATAGTGGGAAACATGTTTCTGAAAAAGAAAAGACTTTTTTCCTTTTTTTATTGTTGTTCAATTATAGTTGTCCCAATTTTTTCCCCATTGCTCTCTCTGGGCCTGCCCCCTGACTCATATTATACTAAATATATCTAGAAATCAAAATGAGTTTCCTATAATGTAAACTGAAAAAAGGACATACATACAAAATATTTTTTGGCAGCTGTTATGTACACAGTACCTGGAAAACTTTAATGTGATGGAGTAGGTTTTTCTAGGAGCTTTTGTAGTGAGATCTTTCTTTGTTTTCAAAGGAAACTTTGATTTTAAAAGATTGAAAAATACTGATTGAGGTACATTGTCATTGTTGAAATCAGATTTCAGATTTCTCTTGTTTGTTGTCTTTTTTATCATTTTTTTAAAAAAGGAGTTTACTTGAAAAACACTCACCTAAGGTCTAAAAGTTGAAGCTCTTGTGATAACATGATTCTGAAAAAGTATAATGGCCCTTGGCAAAAGTTACTGGGTTCACCTTGAGATATAGACTATATTGCCAGAAGGTTCCCTCTAGTTAGATTTCTATGCTATGGCCCCATTATTTACCATTTCATGATAACTCTACTCAGGTGCCTTGGGACCCAGAATCAAATCATTGTATTTCTAGGAAGGAAATTAAATTTCAAGCTTTCCTTCTTATTAATTATAGGTTAGAATATTGGGATTCAGAAAAACAAAGCAATCTTCACAAGGCCACACAGTGAGTCAAGACTTCTTGACTCTTTGTATATTGATCCATCTACTACATCACTGTTCATACATGCATATGAACCAAACTAGATGAAAATTTCCTGTAAAATTCTTGATCTAAAGTGTAAGTAGATTTTAGACCATATTTTTTCAATAAAGCATAGACTACCTGATAGTCATTGCTCTGATTATTAAAACATTTAAAAAGGGTGGTTTCACAACAGATACATGTGTTCTCTTTGCTAGAGCTGTGACATAGGGCTATATAGACTTCCCTGCCTCTTACAGCAACAATTAACTTAGCTTAGACACAACTGGTTATGAAGAGCCCCCCAGAAGAATGCTAACTGTTTTGACATCTTATGCTAAACCACTGCCAGAATTTGAGACTGCACAACTTGAACTCAACAACTTTCCGGAATGAACCCAAAAAGGAACTACTTTTGGCCAAAGAGAGTAGTATCCAACAGGATATACCGCAAAGACAATTACCTTCAATGCATAACCTGATTATTTGTACACCTCAGGCCATTTCCTGCCTCAGTATACCAGCATATCACCTCTTTTCAGCAGTGAATAATTTTACTGGATCACAATTGCTAAGATGTAAACTCAAATAATAGAAATGGTCATTACCCCCCATCCATTTGAACAACCAAAATAAAAATATCCCCACTTGCAGGATCCTTGATAAGGAGACTACTCTTTCCCCACCCCCCAAAAAAGCACAATAAAGCTTGTTACCATTTTATTTAGAGTGATCCTGGTACCAACTGTTATGGCACAATCCACCTTTAAGAACTCTGAAGCTGGCAATTTCTTTTGACTCAGTCATCTTGGGTCAGAATCAGAGAGGCTGCTAGCACTCAGAGCAATGAAAACAATAATTACTTAGAGGTGCTTCTCTTTTGGGTTCTGTTACCCAGTAGGGCTGAACTTGAGTCAAAAATTTCCTTTCAAAAGGTTAAGAACTGCATCTAAACATACTCTGAAATCATTTTACTAGAGCTTATCAACTGAAATATTTTCTCTTTCCCTAACCCAAAATCCAATATAGTTACAAATACATTTATAGCATTCTTTTGAAGATACAGGCTGCTATAGGGGATGGGAGCATGATTTAGAAGACACACAGGTTCTAGTTCCAGCTTTGTCACTAACTAGCTAAGTTATCTGAGTGCCTTGACTACCTCTCAGTTTTCCCATCTGTACTGTGAGGGATTTGGATCTCTAAGAGCTTTTTCAGCATCCAAATCTATGATCTCCAGTTCTTTCCTTCTCTTTTGATAGAACTTACTATATGTTGCTGTATCTATGAAAGCTAAACTTACCAAAGCAAGGGGCTTATACATAAAAACTTTCTTTCATTATGCAACTAGATAAGTAAAATAGAACACAAACTTCAATCCTCTTTTTCTTGCTGAATATGTCAAGTTCTCACAATAGTCCCACTGAACATACTCTTTCTTACCACTTGTGCCATATTCCTAGGCTGACAAATAAAGAGCCCTCAGCAAAGACTGAGAAGCATCACAGGCTCCATGCTCCTGTGTTATGGTAGGAACTGATGGCATTAACTCAAACTTTGTACTCTAGTCAGACTCAAGGGAAATTACCATCACTTTTGCTATAAGAAGTCTGAAATGAGAAACCAGAGACCATTTCTAATTTGGACAATGGTCCTTCATTTGCTGCTGTCCTGGATCATCATGCCCCCACCAGTCTTCACAAAACCACCAATTCCCAGATACTACACTGTAACTTACCCTGGAGACTTGCTTGGATTAGAACTCTTGTTTCTTTGCAGAGAGCTGGGGGTGAAAAAATATAACTCTGGGTCACACGGATCCTGCTGATAACCGACAAATTTGTTGTTAAAAGCGGAAGTTGACTGAATTTTGTGTCTTACCACAGAAACCTTATTTGCACAGACAGAAGGTAAGTCCCTTGAGCAGATGACGCTACTAAAGGTTTAGTTCATTTTTGTTTGATTGGTGCAAAGAAATTCAAAGAGAATGGAGCAAAAGCCTGTGCAAAACCAAACAACATCTTCATATCAGCCTTTCTCACTGCTCCTTACATTATCTCCTTCCACCACAACCCACATGCTTCTCTTTCTCACTAGATTCCAGTAGACTCCATGAAAACATGCAATTCTGAGGCAAAATCTGAAGGGAGTTTACCTAAAAACAATAAAGCTGCAATTCCTTCCAGCGGGAGGGGCAGAGAGTAAAGAAATCTCAAGAATACAAGTCAGAACGAATAGCAGTGATGAAACACTACAGTAAAAAGCTAGGAAAATTCCTTGGCAAGTAGAATAGGGAAATTGAAACTGGCCAAGCAATGTACAGCCAGGTACAGAAGGTCACCTCCCTACAAATAACATTTAAGTGTCACTTGTGTTTCAGCTCCAGGCCCAGAAAAGCAGCAAAAGCAGGTGGGCCATATCAGGATCAGCTACAAGGACTAAAGAACCTCCTCCCACAGCCCTCTCACTGACCAATCAGAGGAGACGATCACCCTGAAAGGGCACACCTGGATAACTGAAGAATATTCTACTGAAACCCTCCCCTCAGACCTCCCCTAAGATTCCTGCCTGCAAGAAAGGGATAAAAACTTCAAGACAAAGGACACAGCTTGTACCTGCACACTCTCCATCTGGGGAGCAGTCCGCACTGTTCCCTTCTTCATCTTCCACTTCTTTCCCCACAAGCAAATGTCTCCTAAATGCTAAGGCAATGGGCAGTGGCAGTTAGTCCCAAGCTAGTCCCCTGAACCTGTCCCCAGGGTCCCCTTTTCTCTGACTTCCCAGTGAGTGAAGGCAGCCCAGCCTAGGACTTCTGTTGCTTCTTCTATGTAAGTCCTTCCTTGTTTCACTGTCCCAAGCTTTAAGAAACACACCCTCATAGTCATCTGGACTCGTGTTGTGAAATCTTTCCTACACGAAGTCAAGAACCCACACACTACAGCTGGCTCTGGGAAGACCCATTCATGGCCAGGCCCCTGCCTGGTAAGAGTATGACTACATTTGTTTAAGCTGTTCCCTCCATTTGGAGTACATTTCTCTCAGCTTATCTCAGGGTTTATAATTTAATGTGTATTTTAGTCATTTTTATATATTTCTTACCCCCTTAGTATACTGCAAACTTCTTGAGGGCAAGGATCATGTCTGACTTACCTCTATTTCCCAACGAGTGTAGCACAAGGCACTTTCATCAATGTTTGTTGAATAAGTGAAGGAATGAAAGAAAAAATAAATGCTCAAATAATACGTGAATAAATAAATGAACAATGTTGATTAGGAGTCTCACTACAGATTACCAAGACATTCGTTTTTATGTGTAATGCCTAAGGGGATTTTATAACTATGCAAATAAAGGAAGATCATACTCTTAGGGACTAGTGTCAGCCAAGTCTGAGTATAATTCTGAGAAACAAGGCTCGAAAAGCAGCGTGAACCTCTAGGGACATGTAAGGGAACCACACACAGAAACCACAGCCTGGGACTGCAAAGAGCCTTCTGGGTAATCGCCATAGTGAAAGAGAGGGAAAAAAGCACTTTGCATATTTTGTGTTAGGTAAAACAGGAGCATTTGGATTTATTGATAAGACTAAATAAAGAAGGAAATGGATGACAACATTTTTTGTAATAGGGAAACCTGGACCTGCAACAAGCCCTCCTTATAAAACCACACCCCGCCCTGACTGGTGTGGCTCAGTGGGTTGGGCAATGTCTTGCAAGCTGAAAGATTGCTGGTTTGATTCCCAGTCAGGGCACATGCCTGGTTTACCAGCCAGGTCCCCAGTTGGGGGCATTTGAGAGGCAACCAATTGATATTTCTCTCACAGATCGATGTTTCTCTCCCTCTTTCTCCTTCACTTCCCCTCTCTATAAAAACAAATCAATAAAATCTTTTTAAAAACCCAGGACCATTCAAGAATTAGGCTGAGCCATACCCAATACTCAGAAATGTCTACTACAAGTTTCAAGAGCATTAAGAGAGGAAAAAGAAATTCTTTCAGCCATAGAGACTAAGAGATTGAACTGATTGATGAAAAGGCCATGACCTTGTGAGGACTGGTAAAGGGAGAGGGTATACAAATAAAACATGCTTGACCTTGCAATCCCCTTCTTAGTTCTGATTTCATATATTTATCTGTTCCAATCTGTTGTTAATTTAATATTTTGTCTTGGCATCCCTACTTAAGGGAGAATATACTGACAGGCCAACACACATTTTAGTCCATTTGGCAGTTCTGTTCCTTACTATAAATTATTAAATCGGCTTTTTGGTACAAATCCATCCCTTGTGAGTTTGGGTAGCATGAGCCAGTTTTCCTAGGGTATGATCCTACTCTGGACAAAGAAAATTCCAGACCTGTTGAGCTTTAAAGCCAAACCCTGGGAGAGAAAGAGAAAAGAAATGCTTTCCTGAGAATTAGCTATTGTCATTACCCCCTACCTTCATTTCAGACACTTTAATATTGCTAAGAAGAAAGCCTGCCTGCTTACCTCATTTCTCTCTTGCACGCAACCGTCCTCTCCTTTCATTGGCCAAAAAAAAAAAGGGAAGCAAAAGTAGCTCAGAGGTCAGTGAACCAATTTAGGTAAAGGAAGTTCCAAATCAGGTTAAGTTTTGAATGTTAATTGAAACTAGCAAAGCTGTGGACAAACAAACAAACAAAAAAGGCTGGTAATTTAATAATCATCTTCAATTGACTTTTAGAAGAGAGTCTACTAATAAGTATGACTGATAGTCTAGGAATCATTATCACCTCACACCAAGTAATAAATATCCAGTCATACATCTAAAAAAATAGTACAGTTTTTCCCTTTTGACCATAGTTCTGAACTCTTTACTTCTCTCTGTGTTCTCTCAAAGTTTAATTTAATTGGTGCATCATATATTATGTAGGCTGGGGCAAGTTTATAAATTGATGCTTTAAAGGCTTTTGGATCTTGTCTAACAGTAACAGCAGATAAGGCATGATAGCTACTATTGAGGACATTACTCATTAAAATACACTGCTTTTAAAAAAATAAATAAAATATACTGCTTTTTTTGGAGGACTCAAGTACCACCTGATTTTAGTACTAAAAAGAACTAGATTTTTCCTAAGTAATTTGCTTAATTTAGTTCTTATGAACACTGATAATTATATCACATGTCTCTTTTTACATGGTCTGCTGAAAAATCTGGAACCAATTTATTATATTGGTACCAAGTTTGGAGATCTTTCTATGGTGTGCTTTTAAATTTTTTTTAATTAAAATTATTGAGGTGACCATTGGTTAATAAAATTATGTAGGTGTCAGGTGTATAATTCTATAATATATCCTCTGCATATGGTATTGTGTGTTCACCACCCAAAGTCAAGTCTCCTTCCATCAACATCTATACCCCTTTACCATCTTCTACATCCCCCACCCTACACTCCCTCTTTCCTCTTATAATCACCACACTGTTGTGTGTGTCTATGAGTTCTTGTTTATTTTTCTTGTTTTTTTGTTTGTTGTTTTCAGCTTCATATCCCTCCTACAAGTGAAATTATATGGTTCTTAACTTTTTCTGCCTGACTTATTTTGCTTGGTATGTGGTATATATACACAATGGAGTACTGCTCAGACATAAGTAAAGATGACATATTGTCATGCGTGACATGTATGGATCATGAGAATATGGTGTGCTTTTTTATTATTCTATTTCATGGCTCTATTTTTATGTTCTTGACCACTTTTCCTTTATTATTTTCCACTTTACTATTTATTTGTATTACCTCATTATAGTATGAATCCTTACAAACCACCACCTTCAATCTTTTCTGGAACAATAGTGGAAAAAAAATGGGAAAAAAAGAAAGAATGAACTGTGACCTCAATTCCTTTTGAATTAGAAGTAGTGAATATTAATTGCTTTAGATAAACTGTCTTCAGGAGTTTTCCAAATCTCATTTTATATCCACAGAGTATTCCTGCACTTTGTTTAGAATTAATCATTCATCATACTTAAGGAGCTACAAGAGTGAGCCATTTTTTTGGATGCTGAGTGGAAAGGGTGGATTCAGAAACATAAACTATGTCCCCTATCTCCCAGAGTCCACTTTAAGTGACAAGTAGATCACTCATAAAATAATTAGAAAACAAGCATAGTATATGACTTATTATTAAGTTGTGTGAAAGTTAAGAAGGTGAGTTCATTAGGGGCTGGACATTTTGGAGAAGGTTGGGTGGTCCTTGCTCAATAGATAAGTTTAGTTTAAGCAGGATTCCCAATGGGCAGAACATGTCCCACTGGAAGCATGAAATGTTATTTTTGGTAGTACAAAGAATAACTTTAAAAATTTTTTCAAGTTATATTTTTGTTTTAAGGCTTTAAAGTGTAGTATAATTAGCACTTCAAAATTTTTTATTTCATGGAAAATATTACTTAGGATTAGGCTACAGTAGGTAGCTGAACTTTAAAATGTGTTATTTAACAAACACACACAAATAAATGTATAGAAAATAAGCAGACAGCAAAAAATATGGAGGACCATTTGACTATCTGAAATTTGGCATATACTGGTTTAAAGAGAGGAGAGAAAGCAAGGCTTTACAGAAGAAAGAATTTTCCCAAAGAAATGAATGAAGAATAAACACATATTCTTAGTGTGATAGTAAGGACAAACTTTTGACTAAAGCATAGGGCATGTTAGGGAAAAAGAAAAAAGCTTGGAAGGTGGAATCATACAAAGAAAATCTTAGAATATAGAAGCCATAGGATACAGGAAGTCTTTGAAAGGTTTTAAACATAGCTGAGGAAAGGAGATAGAGTCTCTTGTTTACTTAGTATTCTCTATGTACTGGGCATAATTCTAGGCAATTTACACACGTCATCTCATTTAATCCTCAGAACAATCATATGGAGTAGGAGCTAATATTATTTCCTATGTTATCCATGAGTGAATCAAAGCACAGAGAGGTTAATTAACTTCCCTAAGGTCATATAAGTGGGAGAGGCAAGATTCAGACAAAGTCTGTCTGTCTCCAGAGCCCAATCTTTTTTTCTACTACTCCCTGAAAAAATGCTGAGACAAAGGTACACAAAATGAATTGGAGAAGGGACAATACAGGAGATGGAGGGCCCTACTGGAGAATACACCAGTAATTTAAATTTAAGATGAAAGAGCTAGATCAAAGTTCTGATGTTAAGAATAAAGATGAAAGATAATTTCAAAAGAATTATTTTTCTCAAAAGAGCACTCAAAACTGCAATAAGTAGAATGAAAGAGGAAATAGATCTTCACAAGTAGGAATAAATCACTCTTTAAGGAGTTTAATTTTTGCATATTAAGACTTTTTTGAATCATACACTGAAGTATCTTCCTTTAGTGAAAAAATACATTGTAGCTGGAAGAAGCGTTCATTTTAGTGAACCCCAGAGGTTTGTTTTAAAGATGGGTATCAGTACAGGGCAACTTCTTAAGACTCCCTGTGAGGAACCTACAGTCTTAAAAAGGGAAATGGTTTCTTCTCACAGGATGTAAATTTCTAAAGAAATGCATTTCAGAGAATTTCCATACGAAGAGGTTTCCTTCAGCTAAACAACCAGTTGCGTGTGTACAAATGTTGTGAATTAACATAAATGATGGACTCCCCCCAATTTTTGATGATTTATTTGGTTTTGTTTCACTAAGTAGTTAGTTATTAACAAACAGAGCAAATGGAATGAAACATTAAGCCTGATTAACTAGGAAGGGACAGTGCTTCTACATACTCCAAGGGATAGCCACATCGCTGTGCCAAGGAGATTAACATCCCTCTCTTTTCCTCTCCCCATTAAGTAGGAAGGACTGAAATGGGGAGGAAGATTTAAGTAGGAAGATTTCCAATCTTCCCAGGGCCCAACCAGCTCCTTCATAAGGATTACTGGAGGGAGGGCAAAAGAGAGAGGGGGAAATTCCTTCTCAGGGCACATGTGCAGTAAAAGCCAAGATGGTACAAAAGAAGATCCTTCTGCTGCGGTATGCACAGTAGGAGCCAAAATGGTGGCCATGAAGGGGAGGAGTCTAGCCTGGGAAAATCTGGGGAAAAAAACAGATAAGGATAAGGGCACAAAACCCTGGAAGATCCAGGAAAGGTTTTGGATAGGGAGAAGCATCAGCACAAACCCCAGAGAATCAAGAAGATGACTGGTTAGTTTGAAGGAAAGCTTACCCCTTCCCAAACCCAAGGAAATATAATCAAAGCTTAACAAAGGTCTGGAGCTCATTTGTTGGCACCCTCTCTCTCTCTCTTTTTTTTATTTTAATCATTGTTCAAGTACAGTTTTCTCCCTTTTACTTCCATTCCAGCACTCTCTCTTTTTGTAGTGGCCTTGTGCACCCAGCAGCCACACAGACTGAAGTGCATACCGAAGTGCAGGCCCAAGTGACGTGTTGGTCACAACCTGGCAGCCAACAATTCTTGATGGCAGAAATGAAGATGGAGAAATGAGACACACAGAAGTTCTGCATCTCTGGGTCCTGGCCTTCCTGGGCCCGATGGGCATGGGCATGAGCATGGGTATGGACTTATGGCCCCAGAGGCTGGACTTCTTCTGCAACAAGATGAAGTTGAGCTACCTGGTTGTCCAAGACACATCAGGCACCTGGGAGCAGTCCTTTATTTTTGCTCCAATAAATCTTGCCACTATTGCTCTCACCATCCTATGGACGAGTCCCCAAAACGCTTTTCTTGTGACTACATAGAAGAATCTTATTTACATGGCAACAATTTCTATATAGTCAAAGCTATGAACAGTGAGCAAGAAGAGAAAGGATGAGGAAAAGTTATATTTTGTCTCAGTTTCTAATTTCAGGCTCTTTGCTATGATATTTACTAACTTCACACATCACTAAAACTAATTGTTGGGAAAATGGTGTGATAGAAGACTGTAACTGTGCCCTGTCTTTCATTGTGGCATTTTTGTTCAAATTTCTCTTCAAGGGATATGGTGCTTTCCCAGACCTTCTGGGTTTCTGTTGTCACAAAAGAATGTGATCTAAGTGAATTCTTAATACTAAGACAGGATGGATTTAGGAACTGAGCACAGCAAACACAACCAAATAAATTCCCAGTGTCTGAACATTCAGGCAATGACAAGGAGCAAAAGCTTCTTCAAACCAACATTCAACCAATTAGCTATTAATCAAATTTCTCAAATTAGCAATTATCAAGCTTTTTTGGTCTCAGACCTCTGTACACACTTAAAAGTTATTTAAGATCCTGAGAGCTATCATTTATATGGGTTTTATCCATTGATATTTACCACATTGGACATTAAAACTGATGTTTAAGAATGTTAATATATTAATCCATTTAAAATAATAATAAACCCATTATATATTAATATAAATAACATATATAATTAACTTACAAATATACTGAGAATGATATTGTCATACATTTCTGCATGCCTTTTAAATGTCCTGCTTGATAGAAGATATTTGTATTCTCATATTTGTTTTTATATTCAATCTGTATTCACATATCATTTTAGTTTAATGCTGGAGAAAAATATCTAGCCTTGCATGGTTACATAGATATAAAAAGGAGGACCATTTTAATAAGCTTTTTATATGTGTTCATATTTTTCTTTCATTCAACACTAAAACTAGACAAGTAATAGCTTTTTAAAGGATAACAGCAATGTGGATTATGAAAGCACATCAAGGAACTTTTCATATTCCTTTTCATTAAAATTCATTGATTTATCTTGTACTTTGAATGGATCTTTTAGCCATGCATTATCTGTAACAATATTTACTAGTCTTTTGGAAAATATTCATTAATTGAGTTATATAACTGTTGGTACAATTCACTATACAGAATCAAAAATGCATCACATAAGAACCTATGTACCCCAATGTTCATAGCAAAATTATTTACAATAGCCAAGGGCTGGAAATAGCCTAAGTGCCCAGCAGTAAATGAGTGGATCAAAAAACTGTGATATATTCACATAATGGAATACTATGCAGCAGAAAGAAAGAAGGAAACTTACCATTTGCAACAGCATGGATGGGACTGGAAAGCATTATGATAAGTGAAACAAGCCAGGCAGTGAAAGAGAAATACCATATAATCTCACCTATACGTAGAACCTAATCAACAAAACAAACAAGTGAGCAAAATATAACCAGAGACATGGAAACAAACAGTGACCAGAGGGGAGGGAGGAAAGGGATAAGCAAGAAAAGAAGGTAAACATGTACAAAGGACTCATGGACATGGACAAAAGGTAGGGATTGACTGTAGGAGTGAGGAGGTGGGCAAGGCTGTAGAGAACAAAGGGAGAAAACTGGGAAAACTGTAATAGAACTGCAGTAAAACAAAAAAATAATAATACTGAAAGTAAACTAATTGAAAACTTTTTAAATAAATATATTAAAATGGGAGAAACAACAAACATGTTTTATAGTCAAAACATTCACATGCTGAAAATTTTTTTTTCAAACACATACTTTTAGGAAGAATGTTTATAAACCATGAACAAAATCCAGGAAGAACATATTGTGTTTCTTACAGTAAGTATAAAATGTAAACTTTTGGCTGGTATGGCTTTGGAATAAAATTTTCATGCTAATCAAATACTCTGCAATATTATACCAAAAGTATTAAAATTTCTAAGTGTTAGAAGCTCAATATTACACTCATACTGAGCATGATTTGCTTGTAAAAATATAGAAAGGTATTTCAGAATCTTGCTGAAGCCTGTGCCATAATTTTGACATAAGCTTCACTGCACATGAATTTCCTTTAATAGAGTTCTGGTTAAAAATACTTCTGGCAATAAAATCATTGTATTAATGATCATTATCACTCATAGAAAGACTTCAAGGAGGATTGCAGGTGCCATCTGAGTTGTGGGGAGAGCTGAAGGCAGCAGCTACCCCTGACCAAAACAACACAACCAACTCTAGCTTCAGGCCAGCATTATTTCATTCTCCTTAAAATATCCCCTGGCCCCCTCCACAAACCAATCTTCAAAGATTCTCCTCTGAAAATGCAAGTACACTGTGAGGTGTATATGTGTGATGTACTGGTATTAATTACATCTTAGTTTGCAAAGGGCTAATAAAGAAATGGCACAGGATAGAAAATGATAGCATCTGAAGTGGAAAAATGGATCTGTTAGAGAAGTGAAGTACCCATGCTAAATATTGTCTTTTTTACACTTTTGCTTAGGATCTCAGTTATGACAAATTGCTGTCAGAGATGTTGAAGACAACATTCTTTAATGTTACCTTGCATTGGCTTCTATGTTGTTTCTAGTGAATCCAAATGAATCTCAAGTGGCCAGATCTAATGCATTAACATAATTTGAGTTACCCAAGCTATTCCCCTTCATTTAAGATATTTTTTTAAAAGCTTAGGCAAAGTCATAAATAAAGGCAAACAGAAAACCTCTTTGGGGGAAGAAGTTTTTTCCACCAATAAAATGGCTACCTTTAGGGCTGGTAATAATCTTGTAAAAAATGCATCACATTTGTTATTGTGACCACTAGTTTCAGTAGAGGAGTATGTAATAAACAGGAAGTTGTGGAGCACATGATGATGTATGCAAGTTGTCCAAAGATCTGATTTTAACTTGAAAACACAAATTTTAACATTGGTGACAAATATTTGTCAGTTGTTTTTTTTAAATTGTTGTTCAAGTACAGTTGTCTCCATTTCCACCCCGTCACCATTCTCCTCAACCCCACTGACTCCCACCTCCCACCCTCAATCCTACCCACTTTGGCTCTGTCCATAAATCCATTATACAAGTTCCTTAACCAACCTTTTCCTTCTTCCCCCATTACCCTCTCCCCCACCCCTCTGGTTACTGTCAGTTTTTTCTTTATTTCAATGACTCTGGCTATATTTTGCTCACTTGTTTGTTTTGTTGATTAGGTTTTACTTATAGATGAGATCATATGGTATTTGTCTTTCACCGCCTGGCTTATTTCACTTAGCATAATGCTCTCCAGTTCCATCCATGCTGTTGCCAAGGGTAGGAGCTCCTTTTTTCTTTCTGCTGTGCAGTATTCCATCATGTAAATGTACCACTGTTTTTTTAATCCATTCATTTACTTATGGGCAATTAGGTTGCTTCCAAGACTCAGCTATTGTAAATTGTGCTGCTATGAACATTGGGGTGTGTAGGTTCCTTTGATTCTTAGGGTATAATCCCAGCAGTGGAATTGCCAGGTAAATGGACAGTTTCATTTTTAGTTTTTTGAGGAAATTCCGTACTGTTTTCCACAGTGGTTGCACCAGTCTGAGTTCCACCAATATACTAGGGTTTCCTTTTCTTCACAACCTTGCTAGCACTTACTGTTTGTTGATTTGGTTATGATGGCCATTCTGAACTGGTGTGAAGTGGTATCTCATTATGGCTTTAATTTGCATCTCTCTGATGGCTAGTAATGCTAAGCATCCTTTCCCATGTCTCTGGGCCCTCCGTATGTCCTCCTTGGAGAAGTGTCTGTTCAAGTCCTTTGCCCATTTTTTAACTGGATTGCTTGTCTTAGAGTTGTGTGAGTTCTTTATATATCTTGGAGATTAAACCCTTGTCTGAGGTATCATTGGCAAATATATTTTCCCATACAGTTGGTTCTCTTTTCATTTTAATACTGTTTTCTTTAGTTGTGCAGAAGCTTTTTATTTTGATGGAAGCAACCTAGGTGCCCATCGGTAAATGAATGGATCAAAAAACTATGGTAGATTTACACAATGGAATTCTATGCAGCAGAAAGAAAGAGCTCCTACCCTTTGTGACAGCATGGATGGAACTGGAAAGCATTATGCTAAGTGAAATAAGCCAGGCGGTGAAAGACAAATAACATATGACCTCACCTTTAACAGGAAACTAAACAACAAAACAAACAAACAAGCAAAATATAACCAAAGACACTGAAATAGAGAACAGGCTGATAGTGACCAGAGGGGAGTGGGGAGGAGATTCAGGGGAAAGGGGGAAGGGTTTACAGAAACAAGTATAAAAGACACATGGACAAAAACTAGGGGGCTGGAAATGGGAGGGAGGCAGGGAGGGCTGGGGGTGGGCTGGGATGGGAATAAAGGACAGAAAACTGTACTTGAACAACAATTAAAAATAATAATAAAGTAATTATTGATTGATAAAAAAAGAAACTTTATTTCTTCCTTGATCTCATTGTTAACCCATTCATTGTTTAATAGCATCCTATTCATTTTCCATGAGTTTGAATGTTCTTCAGTTTTTCCTTGTGGTTGGTTTCTAGTTTCAAGCCCTTGTGGTCCAAGAAAATGCTTGACATGATTTCAATTTTCTTGAATTTGTTGAGACTTGTTTTGTGTCCTATCATGTGGTCTGTTTTTGAAAATGTTCTATGCACACTTGAAAAGAATGTATATTTTGCTTCTTTGGGATGAAAGGTTCTATATATATATATCAGTTACATCCATTTAATCTAATGTGTCATTCAGTTCCACGATATCCGTATTGATTCTTTTTTTTAAAGATTTTATTTATTTATTTTTTAGAGAGGTAAGGGAGGGAGAAAGAGAGAGAGAGAAACATCAATGTGCGGTTGCTGGGGGCCATGGCCTGCAACCCAGGCATGTGCCCTGACTGGGAATCGAACCTGCGATGCTTTGGTTCGCAGCCCGCGCTCAAGCCACTGAGCTACACCAGCCAGGGATATCCTTATTGATTCTTTGCTTGGAAGATCTATCCATTGTTAGGAGTGGGTGTTGAAATCTTGGTATAATTATGTTGCTGTAGATATCTTTCTTGACATTCTCCAAGATTTTCCTTACATATTTGGGTACTCCTATGTTGGGTACATGTATGTTTAGAATATTTATGTCTTCCTGATGGATTCTTCCCTTGAGAATTATGAAGTGTCCATCTGTGTTTCTTTTTATGGCCTTTGTTTTGAATCTATTTTGTCTAATACAAGCATTACTATCCTAACGTTTTGTTTTTTCCTGTCCATTTGTTTGCAATATTTTTTCCAACCTTTCATTTTCAGTCTGTATAGGTCTTTTGTTCTGAGGTGAGTCTCTTGTAAGCAGTATATATGCTAGTCATGTTTTCTTATCCATTCAGCTACCCTGTGACTTTTGATTGGAGTATGTAATCCATTTACATTTAAGGTTATTGTTGATAGGTACTTATTCTATGCCATTTTTTTTCCCTTTGAGCTGTGTTCCTTTCTCTCTGTAACTCTTCCTTCATCTTCTTAAAGCAGTCCCTTTAGCATATCTTGCAGTACTGGCTTGGTGGAGGTGTATTTTTTTATCCTTCACTTCCCTTTCCATTTTAAGTGAGAGCCTTGCTGGGTAGAGTAGTCTTGGTTGTAGGCCTTTGCTTTTCATTACTTGGAATGTATCTTCCCACTCCCTTCTGGCTTGTAGTGTTTCTGTTAAGAAGTCAGCTGCTAGCCTTATCAGAGCTCCCTTCTGTTTCTTCCTTGCTGCCTTTAATATTCTCTCTTTGTCTTTGAATTTTACCATTTCAATTATGATGTTTCTTGGAGTGGGCCTCTTTGGGTTTCTCTTGATTGGGACCCTCTCTGCTTCCTGGACTTGTGTGCCTTTTTATCTCATCAAATTAGGGAAGCTTTCTGTCATTACTTTTTCAAACAGGTTTTCTATCCCTTGCTCCTCTTCTTCTCCTTCTGGTATCCCTATTACACAGACACTATTATCTTTCATGTTGTCCTGCATTTCCCTTAACCACTCTTCATTCTTTTTTAGTCTTTTTTTCCTTTTCTTGCTCTTCCTGGGAGTTTTTTTTTTTTCTACCTTGTCCTGCATCTCACTGATTCTATCCTCTGCTTCATCTAACCTGCTTTTGATTCATTCTAGTAAGATCTTCAATTCAGAAATTGTACTCTTCATCTCCTCTTGGTTCTTGTTGATTGTTTCTGTGTCCTTTTTTATGCTGATATAGTTTGCTGTAAGTTCCTCGTAGCTTCCCTCTAGTTCTTTGTAGTTCTCCCTGAGCTCATTGAGCTTCCTTATAACCATTGTTTTGAACTCAGTGTCTGAGAGTTTACTTGCCTTTATTTCATTTAGCAATCTTTCTGAGGATTCCTCCTTTCCTTTTTTTGTCTTTTTTTTATTTTAATTGTTGTTCACCCTCCTTTCCTTTCAATTTGGGTTTGTTTCTTTGTCTTCCCATTATTTGTGAGGCTCTTCTTGTTCTCTTATGCTTCTTAAATTGATCTGTTTTGACTCCCTGAGTTTGTGGTGTTCTACGGTAGGACACCTGTGAGATTCAGTGGTGCAGTCTCCTTGATCTCCTAACTTTGATGATCTTGGGATGCCCTTTGTGTCATTTATGTTGGATCTCTGGATGTAACTGGATTTTGATTGTTGTTGGGTCATTCTTTGGTTGGTCCTTCCCTCCAGCTGGTTGACTGAGGGTTACTCCACCCACCATGTCTTGTATGTTTTTGTACAGGTGCTAGTGGAACAAAACGACACAGCCCAGGAAACAAATACCCCATGCAAAAAATAACTCCAACTTGCAATCCCACTATCAACAGCAAATGAACCAGTATTAATAAGGGTTTAAAGAGATTAAGACTATTATGAGAAAGGAGAGTGAATATGAGATGACCTACTGATAGAAAAATGATGTTGAGGTTAGAGGGACGAACAATAATAAGTGTTGGGATTTAGAGCAATGTGAAGAGAGAAAGTAAAGTTTACATCATGAATAAAAAAAGGGAATGAAGAAGGTAGAATGGAGCAAGAGAAGGGAAGAACATATCATTAGGTTTAAACAGCAATTAAAAGAAAATAAAGTGAGAGAGAGAGAAAGAAAAAGGAAGGGAAAAAGTAAATAAATAATAAAATATATGAGCCAAATTGGAGAGAAAAATCCACCACAGCACTATCAACAACAAATTAGCTAAAATTAATATAGATGGGATGGAAATAAGAGTGAAAAAAGAAAGAAAGGCTTAAGAGATGTCTAGAGGAATGGGAAGTGATTTTGAAATGATCAAGAGGTAACACTAAGAGTGAGGAATAAAAACGAGGCTAGGACAGGAAAAATTAAAACTTGAAACAAAAAGAAAAATAGGAGAATAAAGAAAAATATGAGGGTAGGATAAAAAAGAAGAAGAAAATGAAAAAATGGGCAAAAATGGGGAAAAATTAAAAATTTGAAACAAAAAAAATTGTAGGAGAGAGGACTGGTAAAATCTGAGATTTGAAATACAAAATTAGTGAAGATCTAGAGATAAAATTGGGGGAAAAAATGCAACAACTACCTTATCCACAACCAACAAGCAGGTGGGGTGAGAATGTATTTTAAGAGCAGGGGGAAAGGATGTGAGATGACCATTAACTAGAAAATTGGTTTTGTGAGGATGGATGAGGGAGAAGTCGTAAGAGAGCAGAATGGAAATAAGTTGTAGCAAGAAAGAAAAAATTTAAAATGAAAATAATGAGAGGAAAGAAGAAGGTAAAATGGGGTAAGAGAAGGGAGAGGCAAAATATATGAATTAAAATAAACCATAGTATAAAATCTAGTAACTTAATACACACAAATTTGATGTACAAGAAATGAATGTTAAAAAGCTATGCAGGAAAGAAAATATCACAAATCCTGGAGAAAACCCCAGTGGATTTTATCTCAGTAGCCTCTAGTATTTACTACTTTTTTTTTTTTTTTCTTTCTGGATCCATCTCTGGTGATGTCAGATGGTGACCCTGTCTGGCCTTTGGCAGCCTGTTCAAGACTTCCAGGGATCTACCGTCTGTGGTTGACTCCTTTGTTTGTTAATCTAGTCACTCTGCAGTTAGCAGTCAGGCTTAAGCTCCGCAGTGCCAGGGCAGAGTCCCTCCCTTGGGTCAGGGCTATTATTTCCCCTCAGGCTGCTGCTTCAGATTTTTTTTCTTGTGATTGATTTCTTGTTTCATACCACTGTGATCAGAGAAGATGCTTGAGATGCTCTCAATATTCTTAAATTTATTATAACTTATTTCCTGTCCTAACACATCTTCTATGAACAACCATGACTTTCTTTAGCCTTTCATGTAAAAATGGTGTTCAGTAAAAAAACTGTCTTGTATATTTAGTTAAAAACAAATCTTAAATGCTTTTACATGGGCTCTTTTTTGGGGAGGACAACCATTATACTTTCATGTGCAGCAGAAGTACATTCCGTATACCTCCCATTTTTCACACAGAATATTTAAAAAGATGTGTACTCAAAGATCAAGAACTAAGAAAATTAATACTTTTTTATGATTTCACCAAGGACATCCTTAAGTGAAACTTATTTTCTTTACCTAAGAATATATGGCAGTTAAGAATAGTATATGGTTTGATAAAACTGCCTTGATTTGACGTAATACAAATTTTTTGTACCACCTATGGAAACGTCAATTCAGTGCAAAGGCAAATAATGTCTTAGATTTTTTGTAAAACTTTCTTTGGTTTTGAGGGTCCACTAAAAGTGTCTCAAGGCACTCAGGGATCTATATAACTGTGGGTAGGTAACAATGTTATATTGGTAACCATATAGGCATTGTTAAAATGTTCAGGAAATATGTTGTTACCAAACACTACAGACAGAGCTACATAATCTCTCATGCTGAAAATAACCATATACTGTATACTATATTTCATTATTCTAAAATTAATGTAAAAGAAATATGTTCTCTGTAGGGCCCTTTTGTCTGTCTTCAAATATACCATTGGTGTTCTCTTCGCTTTCTTCCTTGTGATTACTTTCCCTATATTTATTTCAGTCTAGATCAGTTTAATCTTAGCTCATATTAATTGAGCATTTATTAATTGCAAGACCCTGTGTTAAGCTGTGCTTAGGTAGATTTGATAATGAATAAGATAAGTCATTGCTTTCAAGGAATTAAAAATCGGATTTGAGAGATTAGGGATGTCCACACTTAGTGGAATACAATACAGACTGAGATCACAATTACCCAGTTTCCCTCCTTCAAAGGCAAACACTACATAAGTTCTTATCTATGCTTTGATAAATACTCTATGCACAGACAAGCACGTTCATGTCTATCTTTTCTCTCTTATTTTAATACAAGAAAGTAGCAAGTAATACAAATTGATATTTTGGACTGTTTACTATATGAACTGGACTTTGATTTTTCACAGTATAATATCTTATATGCAATTGCCTGCCTGTAAAAATAGGGAGGTGCCAGTTATTTTTTACAGTGTCTAACAATTTATTTAATTCCCTTCTATTGGTGAATATTTAGGTAGTTTATAATTTTTGCTTTTGGAAATATGCTGCAAAGCATATCATTTTATATGTGGTATAGTCAATATATGCATATATAAAGCAACATAGTAGAGTGGTCTGGATTTGAATCTTAGCCCTTCTACTTGCTATGTATGTGAACTTAGGCAAATTTCTTAACCTCATTGACTTTAATATTCATCTTAGAATGAGCACAAGTTAATGTATATGAAACAATTATAGTAATACCTGACATGTACTAAACATTCAACATTAGTAAGTTATTATTAACACTCATGGGACCAGTGAAACCACTGAAATACTCCATATAAACTTGTTTGTATGTGAAAATTTCTAGGAGAGGATTCAAAGTTTTCACTAGACTTTGAAAGATGTATGAGATCTTTAAAAAAGTGTATTACCACGGTTGGGAATAATAATAATAATAATAATAATAATAATAATAATAAATGTACTGGGTCAAATCCTTCAGATTATGTTATATTACAACAGCAGCTTCTTTTACATCATAACTCTTTTTTGTTTTTTAATTATATTTTATTGATTATGCTATTACAATTGCCCTTGTTTTCCCCTTTTGCCCCCCTCCACTCAGCCCTCCACTCCCTCAGGCACTGCCCCCACCATTGTTCATGTCCATGGGTCATAGGTATAAGTTCTTTGACTACTACATTTCCTATACTGTACTCATTTTCATGGCTGTTCTGTAAGTACCTATTTCTGCTTCTTAATCCCCTCACCTCTTCACCCACTCTCCCACATCACCCTCCCATCTGGCAACCATCAAAATGCTCTCTGTATCTATAATTCTGTCTCTGTTCTTATTTGCTTAGTTTGTTTTTTTAGATTAATTTGTTAATAGACATGTATTTTGCCATTTTATTGTCCATACTTTTTATCTTCTTTTTCTTAAATGAGTCCCGCTAATATTTCATACAATAATAGTTTGATGATGATGAACTCCTTTAGTTTTTTTCTTGTCTGGGAAGCTCTTTATCTGCTTTTCCATTCTAAATGATAACTTTTCTGGATAGAGCAATCTTGGCTGTAGGTCCCTGCTTTTCATGAATTTGAATACTTCTTGCCAATTCCTTATAGCCTGCAAAGTTTCTTTAGAGAAATCAGCTGATGGTCTTATGGGGACTCCCCTGTAGGTAACTAACTGCTTTTCTCCTGCTGCTTTTAAGATTCTCTCTTTATATTTAACTTTTGGCATTTTAATTATGACATGGCTTGGAGTGGGTCTCTTTGCATCCATCTTGTTGGACTTACATGTCTATTTCCTTTAACAAATTAGGGAAGTTTTCTTCATTATTTTTTCAAATAGATTTCTAATTTCTTGCTCTTTCTCTTCTCCTTCTGGCACCCCTATTATATGGATATTGGACTCCTTGAAGTTGTCCCAGAGGCTGCTTATATTCCTCATTTTGGAGGGTACTTTTTTCTTCTTGTTGTTCTTATTGGTTGTTTTGCTTCCTTATGTTCCAAATCATTGATCTAATTCTCAGTTCATCCACTGTACTGTTGTTTCCCTATAATTCGTTCTTTATTTCAATCAGTGTACCCTTAGTTTCTGACTGGATCTTTCTTATGCTGTTGCAGTCCTCACTAAGTTCCTTGAGCATCCTTATAACCAGTGTTTTGAACTCTGCATCTGATAGATTGCTTATCTTCATTTTGTTTAGCTCATTTTCTGGAGTTTTGTTCTGTTCTTTCATTTGGGTCATGTTTCTTTGTCTCCTCATTTTGGCAGCCCCCCTGTGTTTGTTTCTAATGTATTAAGTAGAGCTGTTTTGACTCCATGTCTTGGTCATGTGGCCTAATGTCGTAGATGTCCTGTAGGTCCAATGGCACAGCCTCCCCTACCAAGGTGTGTCCTTTGTATAAGCTGAGTACACTCTCTTTTTGTAGTTGAGGTTTGGTTGCTGTTGGTAGATTAACGGGAGGGATTTACCCAGGCCAGCCAGCTGCAAGGATAGACTGTGACCACTGACCACCAACCTCCACCATCTGTGGAAGATCAGCTGTGCAGGGGCAGAGTGGTCATACTCCAATGTGTCTGTAGCTATCCACTGGGTGTGCTGGCCCTAGGGTTTCCCAGGTGGTGCAGGCCAAGGTCAACCCCCACCTGTATTTTGCCCAGGACCACCCTGCCTGAGCTATAAAGCAATCTGAGATGGCTGCTATCTGCTGGGTTTGGAGATTTCCAGGTGAAGCCAAGCTGTGAATCTAGGATGGCTGTTGCTAGCTCCAAGCCTGGGGCTCACTAAGGCCAGCTATTGTTTATCTGATAGGATTTAGGAAATTGTGGAGCATGGGCCAAGAACAGCCGTTCATTTGGAAAAGTAGTTTGGCTGGGCCCATAAATTGGGTGGGATAGAGTCTCTGGGGATCTCCAAGGTGGGTCAAACAGTGTTAGCCAAGTTGATGGAATCTCAGATATGGCAATAGCTTGCCAGCTCAGTCTGGGTGGATGTGGTTTCTTTAATTCCATAGCTGTCTGACTTCCATTCAACTCAATTTCTGACAGTTCTGAATGAAGGCTATTCTCTATTTTAGTTGTAATTTTGATGTGATTGTATAAAGAGGTGAGCTGTGTATGCCTACACTGCCATCTTGACCTAAAGTCCTTATATCATAACTCTTATCTCGAGCCCTTAAATGAATAAGTGCCTAGGGTATAGAAAGTACTTTACATCCATTATCTATAATCTTCATAAGGATCCTGCAAGATAAGGATTTACATTTTACTTATGAGGAAACTGGCATTTAATGAAGTCAGTTAATTATTTCAAGCTTACATGACTGGTAATAAAACCAGGAAAGCTGGCATTCACGCTCCCTGTCACTTACCAGACTCAGTAAGAGAGACAGGGATTGAATCTTTATGGGTGCTTTATTCAGATGGTTAGAGATCTGAGAAGATGGGGGGGGTTGTACCCTAACAGACCTTCTTAAATTCCATTTTAAACTGCCCCTTTTCATAAGGAGAAGAATAGTGTAGGTAAGGGGTTTGGAATTCAGAGAAAATATTAAACAAATAAAAGCTGCAGCATTCTTTCATCTGTGTCCTGGATGGTGGTCTTTCTTTCATCTGTGACCTGGATGGTGGGCTTCTCACCCTGGAGCACAATGGCTCAGATACCATCTTGATGGCTTGCAGTTCTCCTGAGGTACAAAGGTTGAACTGCTGATGGTCTCCTGAAATCAGGATGGGTCATACCTTCAGTTCTTGAAACAATAGCTTTTTACATGCATTTATTAGTAAGCTTATTAGCTATTGCCTGAAACTAAAATTTTTCCAACATTTGAGTCCCCCATCAGTAAGGACAGTATTTGAACTCAGGATAGTGTGGCTCCAAAGTTCTTTGGATTAAATACTGCTAACCTTACATACTGCTAACCTCACTTGAATAATCTCATTTTCCTCATGCCAGTAGCCTTTGTGCTCATGTCCCAAATCAAATTCCTAAAATCTTTCTTCTGCTTCCTCTTCTGTACTCCAGTTGGTTTTAAAAAAGTTATCAAATGCATCATAATCACCCACTCTGGTAGACCTTTCTTTAATATTCATTATGCTTTGACTCTATGATATTTGACATGATTATTCAGTGTGAAGACACCACAAACAAGAAATTAGGTCTAGGTTCAGATAGATCTGAGTTAAAATCCTTATTTTGCCATTTATTATCCAGATTATCTTGGGTGAGTTACATTACCTACCTGAACTTCAGTGATTTCATCTGTAAAATGGATATAATGTATTTACATTTTAGGACACTTATGGTAATTCAATGCAATTGTTCATTTAAAGGCCCTTAAACTGGCAATAAATGTTAGTTGTCTGTCTCCACATTCTATGAAATGCTCTTTTTGATTTATTAACACTGGTTCCCATACATCTTTAATTGCTCTTTTTAAAAATGTATTGCTGTCTTCTTTTCCTCCTTTAGGCTTCAAATCTCAATTTCAAAACATGCTATTAGTATGCCTCTTTTATCTTTTTTCCTTCTTTGTAATCTCATCAAAAATTAAAATCTGTACTCCTCTAATAAACACAAAGATCCATAATTGTCTACAATATATTTCCATGATATATTTAATGTATTCCAAATCTCACTGAATACACTACCCCTACCAGTCTACTTCTTGATTGATGAGATATCCTCCAAATATTCTAGAGTAAACATCTAAAGCAATCCTAGTGGTAAGGAAGACGATATATACACTTAAGGGTTGTGTCCTCTAAGGGGAAAATTCTACATCATATTTCAGTAGAAAAAGACTTCACTGAACTAACCTAGCCAAGTCGCTAAGAAAAATATGAACAACAAAACCCAAGGAAGACAATTCATCAGTCAGAGTTGCTGCAACATATTATCTAAATTGTTCATATTAAGAAAAAATGTATGATACATGCAAAGAAATAGAAAGGGTGTCACATAGATAAGAGAAAGAGCAAGCAATAGAAATTACCTTTGAGGGAGTCAAGATGTTAAACTTATACCCACAAGTTTCAAAGTAGCTATTACAAATACAGGGACTGGCAAAAATAATGCCCCCCCTTTAAGAAGATTTTATTTATTTATTTTTAGAGATGAGGGAATGGAAAAAGAGGGGGAGGGAAAAATCAGTATGTTGTTGCCTCTCGCATGCTCACAAGTGGGGACCTGACCTGCAACCCAACCATGTGCCCTGACTGGGAATCACACAGGTTACCCTTTGGTTCACAGGTCAGCACTCCACTGAGCCACACCAGCCAGGGTAAAAATGCCCCTTTTTATTACAAAATATTTTATTACAAAATCATAAGCATGTAATTTGGTAACATAACAATATCGTACTCAAGCACACTATATGGCATTTAAAGTGAAATATTGAAATTTAAGCTATAAATTATTACACCCATATTATTACCCTACCAAACACACTCAAGCAGGCCCTACTTCTGCCAGATCCTGTATATTCAAACAACTAAAAGATTATCATTAAACTGTTGAAATTATATTTAAAATAAAATTTCCGATGATAACGTACAATAAACAAAAAGAAGAAATCACTAGAGAGGCTCAAAAGTAGATATTAGAAAGTAAAAATAAAGGAATAAGTAAAACAATATAGATCAATAGAGATTATACAATCTGAAGAATAGAGAGAGAAAAAAGAGGATAAATGAATGGAAAATTATGGTATGTTATTAAGTGTGTGACATATAATAAGAGTATCAGAAACAAAAAAAGAAAGAGAAGGGAGCCAAACATATTTAAAGAAATAATGGCTGAAAATATATTAAACTTGATGAAAAACAATTAACACATTTAAAAAGCTCAATAAACTCTAAGTACAATAGATTCAAAATGGTGGAGTAAGGACCTCTTCTTGGTAAAATCAGTAAGAATGATGGGAAAATTGTCAAAATCAACTTTTGCTACTCTGGAAACTGACTAAAGTCTTTCAACAATCCAGGGAATGTTTATTAGAGAAAAATTGCTTAATCTTGGAAAGAACAGCTAGCTTTCTAATGTTCTAACTTGCTCTATTTCCATAACCTTTTCCCAAGATCTGCAGTAGCTGTGAAATCCAATAGCCTGGAAACACAGTGGCAGCCTGGCAGTCACTAGAGAAATCAAAATGAGGTTCAAGGGCCTCCAAAGTTTCATTCCCAGAGAATTGTTATTATTGGACCTATCTGGACATTTCCTGGAAAATGCCATGAACAGGGCTTGTTTGACTGAACTCAGAGATTTCCCAGTGTGAGCAACAATTCTGTTGGGGCATTTTTCAGAAATCATGGGAATAATTGTTTAGGATAACAATTTCTAAAGTGGTAAATATCAATTGGCACAGACAATAACCTAACAAAATATTTAGAAGAAAAGCTATAGAATAGCAAGTCCAATAGAGGATTTGAAATGCTTCATTATATTCTTAGACATCTAGAAGGTCACACATATGTATAGGGCAATGTGCATAACCAGACCTGTGCACATGATTAAAAAAAAACCTGAGAAAACTCTAAGCCATCACTTCTGGTCAAACTTAAAACTCTGAACTAGAAAGAAATTAAAACTAGGGAATATTTAAAAGTCTCTGGCTAAGTATTGCCAAAACATGCACACAGATTTCCTCCACAAAAATTGGTAGACCTATTGGTTTCAGATAATCTCTGTTCAATAACTAGATGATTACTAGGCTAACCAAACAGAGACTTCAGTGGCCACGTGCAACAAAGAATTCACATAATCTATTAAAATTAATAGAAATAGCTTAGAAAAGTCACTAAACAAACAAAAATAATAATAAACAGCAACAACAACCAGTAATAACAAAAAAGCCAAAGGAAAGAAAGAATATAATTTCTAAAATAACTATATATTATTATTTTCAATATCTAGTGTATAACACAAAATATTAGAAAAGTAAATAACCAAGAAAGTGTGTACATGCACAAAAAAAAATAAAACAATCAAAAGAAACCTTCCCTAATGTATCCCAGAAAGTAGACATACTACACAAAAAGCTTAAATCAACTATTGTAAATATATTAAAAGAACTAAAAGAAACCATATCGAAAAAAACTAAAGAAAAGTGTGAAAATGAAAAATACAACACATCTAAACTTTTGGGATGTAGCAAAAGCAGTAATAAGAGGGAAGTTTATATCATTACAGACCTATCTCAACAACAACAAAAAAAAGAAAAATCCCAAGTAAACACCCTAATATTGCATCTTGAAGATCTAGAAAAAGAACAAAAGCAGTTAAAAGTCAGCGAAAGAAAATAAATAAAACTTAGGGCAGAATTAAATGAAATAGAGTACAAAAAGTCTACACAAAAAATTAATACAACAAAAAGCTGGCTCTTTGAAAAGATTAATAAAATTGACAAAACTCTAGCTAAGGAAAAATAAGATAAGACTCAAACAAAATCAGACATAAAAGAAGTTACCACACATACCACAGAAATACAAAGAATCATACAAGAATCCTATGGAAGAGTATATGCCACCAAATTTAATAAGCTACAAGAAATGGATAAGTGCCTAGAAATATATAACCTTCTTGGACTGAATCACAAAGAACTGGAAAATCTAAATAGACCAAATAATAGTGATGAAATTCAAACAACCATCAAAAACCTCCCCAAAAATAAAAGATCAGGACCAGATGGCTTCCCTAGTTAATTCTACCAAACATTCATAGAAGACTTAATATTTATTCTTCTAAAACTCTTACAAAAAATTGAAGAAGAGGCTATACATTCTAACACATTTTATGAGGCCAACATAACCTTGATAGCAAAACCTCACAAGGATAACACAAGCAAAGAAAACTGCAGACCAATATCTTTGATGAATACAGATGCAAAAATACAAAACAAAACCAGCAAATTGAATACAAAATACATTAAAAATAATGACCAATCAAGTGGAGTTCATTCCAAGTGCACAATAATGATTCCACATATGCAAATCTATTAATGAAACACACAAAATTAACAAAATAAAGGATAAAAATCATATAATCTTATCAATAGATGCAGCAAAATGCATTTGATAAAACACAACATTCATTTATGATGAAAACACTGAATAAAATGGGTATAGAAAGTACCTCCACATAGTAAAGGCCATAAATGACAAACACTCTGCTAATATCATACTCAATGGTGAAAAACTGAAAGCTTTTCCACTAAGATCAGGAATAAAGGAAAGATGCCCACTCTCATCACTGTTATTCAACATAGGACTAGGAGTCCTAGCCAGAGCAATTAGGCAAGACAAAGAAATAAGGCATCCAAATAGGGAATGAAGAAGTAAAACTGTCACTTTTTGCAGATGAAATTATTTATATATAAAACCCTAAAGATTCCACCAAAACTATTAGAAACAATAAACAAATATAGTAAAGTTGCAGCATAAAAATAATCAATGTACAAAAAGCCACTGAATTGCTATATAATGACAATAAAATTGTGAAAAAGAAAATAAAAAGAAACAATTCCTCTTGCAATTGCCAT
Organism: Tonatia bakeri; assembly: GCA_004024845.1. Classification (NCBI taxonomy): domain Eukaryota; kingdom Metazoa; phylum Chordata; class Mammalia; order Chiroptera; family Phyllostomidae; genus Tonatia; species Tonatia bakeri. Next base: position 30,443 of record PVIA01007135.1, on the reverse strand, counting down.
AAAAGGATAAAATACCAAGGATTAAACCTAACAAGGGATGTGAAGGACATGTACACTAAAAACTGCAAATTATCATTTAAAAACATTGGAAAAGACACAAAGAAATGGAAAGATATCCCACATTCATGGATTCAAAGAATCAACATTAAAAAAAGAAACATAAAAAGAAAGAATCAACATAGTTAAAATGGCCATATTAACAAAAGCAATATACAGATTTAATGTAATCCCCATCAAAATCCCAATAACATATTTTAAAGAAATAATTTTTAGTCATCATATTTGTATAGAATCACAAAAAAAACCCAAATAGCAAAAGCAATTCTGAAAAAAAAATGAATGAAGCAGGAGGTATTATACCCCAAGACTTAAAATTATACTGCAGAGCAACAATAATCAAAACACCATGGTACTGAAAGAAAAACAGACACATTAGCCAATGGAACAGAACTGAGAGCCCAGAAATAAAACCACATGTATATGGGCAAATAATTTTTGACAAGGAGACAAAAGCACACAATGGAGAAAAGAAAGTCTCTTCAATAAATGGTTCTGGGAAAACTGAAAAGACACACAAAAAAGAATGAAACTAAACTACTGTTGGTCCCCATATACAAATATTATCTCTAAATGAATCAAAGACCTAAATATAAAACCAAAAACAATAAATTCAGTAGAAGAAAACATAGGTCCTAAACATATGGACTGTGATCTTACAGAACATTTTTTTAATTTGTCCCCAAAGGCACAGGAACTAAAGGCAAAATAAATAAATGGGTCTATAGCAAGCTAAAAAGTTTCTGCACAGCAAAAGAAACCACCAACAAAGCACAAAAGCAACAAACAGAATGGTAGAAAATATTACAAACAACACCTCCAACAGGGGATATATATACATATGAACTCATACAACTAAACACCAAAGAAATAAACAATCTAATTGAAAAATGGGCAGAGAACCTGGATACTTCTCCCAAGAAGAAATACAAATGGAAATAACAGATATATAAAAAAATGCTCGCCTTCCCTAGCTATTGGGGAAATGCAAATCAAAATGTACAATGAGATACCTCACACCTGTTAGAATGACTATTATCAACAAGACGAGTAATAACAAGTGTTGGGAAGGTTGTGGAAATAAAGGAACCCTCATTCACTGCTGGTGGGAATAAAAACTGGTATAGCCACTATGGAAAACATATGGAGGCTTCTCAAAATATTAACTATAAAGTTACCACATGACCCAGCAACCTATCTTCTGGGTATCTACCCAAGAAATTTGAAAACATTTATTTACAAATATGTATACACCCCCATGTTTATTCACGGTGGCCAAGACATAGGGAAAAACTAAAGTGTGGTTCAATAGATAATTGGATAAGGAAGAACTGTACATATATACAATGGAATACTACTCAGGCTTAAGAAAATAAGAAATACTGCCATTTCTGACAACATGAATGAATATTGAAAATATCATGCTAAGCAAAATAAGTCAGAAAAGGTTAAGAACTATATGCTTTCATTCATATGTGGGATATAAATCTGAAAGCAACCAATGAACAAGAAAAACAAACAAACAAAAATTCATGGACACAATCAGTATTGTGGTTACCAGAAGGAAGTGGGGTAAGGGGCATTATAGGGTAAAGGTGGTCAAATATATAGAGACGGAAGAATATTTGACTTTGGGCTGTTCGCACACAACACAATATACAGATGATTTATCATGGAAATGAACAATTGAAACCTATATAATTGTATTAAATTAACCAATTTCACACCAATACATTTAAAAATAGATTATTATTATAGATCAATTTGGGTGTGCTTTAATTATGTTACAACAAATCTAACCAAAATGCAGTTTTTCTTTCCTTAAAAAAATAAAGTGTGAAAATTGTGACTCACTAAAGCGTATTGATAAAGAGATAGAAAAAAAAATTTAACGCCAAACAAAAATTCAGGAGTTGAAGAGCACAAAAAAACTGAAATAAACTTTACTACAAATACAAAGGAGAAAAATAATGCAGGTAAAAGAAAAAAATGTAAACTTGAAGACTGAACAATGGGAAATTTTCTATTCTGGAAACCAGACTTAAAAAGAATGAAGAAAAATGAACAGTTAGGATATTTGGGGCACCATCAAAAATACAAATGGACACATAATGAGAGTTTACAGAGGGGAGGAGATAAAGAGGCAGACAAAATATTCAAAGAACAAATGCTGAAAACATTAATCAGATAAAAATATTAAAATGGTAAAAAATTAATCCATACATCCAAGAAGCTCAATACACTCTAAATGTCATACATTCAAAAAGATCCATACCTAGACACAACATAATCAAACTACCAAAAGCCAAAAACAAACAGAATTTTTAAAGTAGCAAGAGAGAAGCAGTATCTCAGGCATTAAGGACCATTAATAAAGTTAAAAGCTGACATTTCATCAGAAACCATGGCATCCAGAAGTCAGTGGAGTGGTATTTAAAATAAGGAAAAAAATATCAGCCAGAAATTCTATAGAAAGCAAATTTTTTTTTTAATTTTAAAAATCCCTGGCTGGGAGGCTCAATTGGTTGGAGCATTGTCCCCTACACCAAAAGGCTGAGGGTTTGATTTCCATTCAGGGCACATACCTGGGTTGCAGGTTCAATCCCCAGTAGGAACGCCTACTTTGCAAGGCAACCAATCAATGTTTCCCTTGCATCTCTCTCTCTCTCTCTCTCTCTCTCTCTCTCTCTCTCTCTCTCTCTCTCTCTCTAATAAATATATATTCAGGTGAGAATAAAAAAATACAATGAAACAAAGTGAAATAAAACAAAATGAAATTTCCCAAAATGGCTCATAAAATTCCACATCATCTCTGGTAAAATTGGGCCAGGTAAGCTTACACATTAGCATTATTGTTAGAAAACATGAAGGGAACAGGTATTTAACCTATAAGAGGCAAAGCTATAGATTGAGAAGACCTGATGAGAACTGGACAGTCTACACAGGTGATGTTTGGGGAATTTCATGTCTGCAAAACTTGGCTAAAGCACAATCATCACCAATTAGGAGCTACACAAATCCTCCTGATTCTGGACCGGTGAAACTCAGTAAAGCAGTTCTCAGGGACTCCAAGACAAGACTAAGGAAGAAGTCCATAAAGAATTTTGAACCCTGGTGGGTGTGGATCAGTGAATTGAGTGCCAGCCTGTGAACCGAAAGACTGGTTGGATTCCCCGTCAGTGCACATGCCTGGGTTGCAGGCTGGGTCCTTGGTTGGGGCTTGTGAAAGGCAACCAGTTGATGGTTCTCTTACACATCAATGTTTCTCTCCTTCTCTTTCTCCCTCCCTTCCCTTCTCCCTAAAAAAAATAAAATATTTAAAAAAAAAGAATTTTGAAATGGTGACTGTGGTAGACAGAACCTAAGATGACATCCAATGATCTCCCCTTAAGTGTGGGTGAATTTGTTACTTACATCTAGTCAATAGCATATAATATAACTAAAGGGATTTGGAAGATGTAATTAAAGTCTCACATCAGTTCATTTTGAGTTAATCAAAAAGGATTACTCTAACTAGACTTGTCTTAAGCAGTTGAAAGCTCTTAAAAAGCCATCTGGGTCCTTCCCCAAGTGAGAAACTCTCCTTTCAGGCTAGATGAAACAAGAGGTCCATATAGCAAAGTAGTCTCGAAGAACTTCAGGCCAACAGGCAGAAAAATATCAAACAAAGACTTCAGTCCTTCCAATGCAAGGAGATAGATTCTGCCAACAACCTGAGCTATACTGAAGGCAATCTTTCCTCAGTTGAGCCTCTGGTAAGATCAGAGACCTGGCTGACATTTGGATTACAGCTTGATGTAACCCTGAAGCAGAGTACCTGGTTTCAGCATTTTCAGACTTCTGACTGATTGAAGTTGTGAGATAATAAATTAGTATCATTTTAAGCTGATAAGTTTGCCATAATTTGTTACATAGCATTAAAAACTACCTAAGAATCCTGAAACACCAATCCAAAAGAAGCTATGCACCCCAATGTTCATAGTAACACAATTTACAATAGACAAGTGCTGGAAACAACCTTAGTGCCCATCGGTAAATGAGTGGATCAAAAAACTGTGGTGCATTTACACAATGGAATACTATGCAGCAAAAAGAAAGAAGGAGCTCCTACCCTTTGCAACAACATGGATGGAACTGGAGAGCATTATGCTAAGCGAAATAAGCCAGGCAGTGAAAGACAAATACCATATGATCTCACCTAATCAACAAAAAAAAACAAGCAAACAAAATATAACCAGAGACATTGTAATGAAGAACAAAGTGACAGTAACCAGAGGGGAGGGGGAGGAGGATAAGGGAGGAAAGAAGGGGAAGAGTCGTCAAGACACACGTATAAAGGACACATGCACAAAGCCGATGGGGATAGAATTGAGGGTAGGAGGTGGGAATGAGTAGGGCGGCAGGCCGTGGTGGGGCGAAATGGAGACAACTATACTTGGACAACAATAAAAAAGACTAATACATAGTCTTGAGGCAAAATTTGTCCAAAGAATACCATTTTGAGGAGACATTCTGAATTCCTGAGCTCCTGGGGCCAACTTAAGAATGAACTTATAGAACATACCCATCAACCCTCCACATAGACTTTTCCACTTAGAGACAACACTCATGATAGTAGACAAGTAAACAGATCATGGAAGCAGATGTCAGAAAGCTAAAAAACAATTTCACCAAGGAATGATACAAATATGATAAGATTACCATAAACATTCCAAGGGACCTCATTTCTAGGAATATAATATATAAATTCAATGCTGAAAGGACCAAAGAAGATATCAGAACCCAGTTCAGCATGAACTTACCTCTTAGCTAAGGGCTGGTGGCTATTGAACAGAAAGAAACACAATGGGTCTCAAGTATGTACACTAGATTTGAGGGTCCTAGCCTAAGTCAGTGAGGACTTTAACTGAAACTCAGTACATCTATTTCTGTCAATTTCCTTCAGTCAAAGACAGCTAGGAACACACCTGTAGTTAAAGATCTTGAGTTTATTACTAGGTACAGCAAAAGAGAACAAGCATCATGGGGCACTACATGATATCTGAGTAAGAGGCTATTTAGAAAGGACTAATAAAATTTAGAATGGCGTTAGAAGATTTTGGTGATATTTTAAGGAAACAGGGCTTTTCTTTGGATTGGATGATTTCAGAAAGTGATGCGTCCATCATTTCTGTGTTCAGGTGTCTTAATAAATCTTATCTAGAATTAAAAAGACAAGAGTGAGACTAAATGTGTAATTGGTAAAGGAACATTAGTCTCTCATATCACTGAGACAGTAGAATATTTGGTATTTTGTGTCTTGGACAATGCTCCCATTTTGTTTGTGTAAAGACATCATTATGAAATGGTCATATTTTTGACTTGGTCCATTATGGTGAGAGTAACCTTATGTATATCAGTGTTCTATGACATTATGTATTATAAAAGCAACATATGCTCTAGATGAGAGTACCAGTTCAGCTCCAGGATGTCAGAGAATGCTTTTCTGTTTCTGAGAACTATACCAATGGTAACCTCCTTATCAATTTGAGGTTCAAGTCTTTGCTCTTTCTAGAGTAGACTTACTTAAGATTGATGTTTTTTGCTGTGACAGATGAAAATATATGAAGAAAATATTTGTCCGTTAGTCTAGTCAAAAGTAAAGGCAACAGCCTTGGCTGGTGTGGCTCAGTGGATTGGGCACCGGCCTCTGAACCAAAAGGTCACCTGTCCAATTCCCAGTCAGGGCACATGCTGGGATTGCAGGCCAGTTCCCCTGCGAGGGTAATGCAAGAGGCAGCCAATCAATGTTTTCCTCACAAATTGGTGTTTTTCTCCCTCTCCTTCTCCCTCCCTTCCCCTCTATCTAAAAATAGATAGATGATAGATGATAGATAGATAGATGATAGATGATAGATAGATAGATACATAGATAGATAGATAGATAGATAGATAGATACTAGATAGATGATGATAGATAGATAGATAGATAGATAGATAGATAGATAGATAGATAATAGATAGATGATGATAGATAGATGATAGATAGATAGATAGATAGATAGATAGATAGATAGATGATAGATAGATAGATAGATAGATAGAGGCAACAGTTTGATGATGAAGAAGAGAAAACAAAAAGTTGATTATCAGTTATCCACTATCAACTTTCAGTAGCAAATCACTACTACTATCTTTCTTATTCTTTTGTGTTCCACTTAATTACTTCACACTTTCACATAATAATAAAAAAATTGCCTGAGCAGCAATCAGAATTCAACATTTTTCAATTTACTTCATTGAGTGGATGTTGAAAATATAGTTTAACCTACTTTTGTATTGTTATTGTTTACATATTTGAATACACCATTTTTATATGTTCAACCCATGTGTGTATGTTGTCTCTAATAAGAGCACTTTTACTTGTAAAAGTAAACTCTCATCATTTTATTATATTATTATTTCAAACTTAGAAGACATTTTTGATGGCAACTGGAGTCAAAAGATAAAAGTTCTCAGTTCCTCCTAAATGTTTTGTAATTGTACTATAATACTTTCTTATTTTGTAGTCAAATTACATTAAGCCTAGTTTTACCAAAGGTTTCCTCTCTCTGTCTAGGGGAAAGGATAAGAGATAAACAAGCTGAGCTCCAGTTCCACCTCTGCTATAAAATATGAATAATAATGCTTACCTCCAAAGATTGTTGCAAGAATAAAGGACAAGAATACTAGTGAAGCAATGGCTGTGAAAGAGAGGAAAACAAGGCATTGAAGTTAACTATTGCTAGACACTTCACTGATCTTCCATAAAAATATTAGATTATTATAACCTATTAAAGGCCATACTTACATTAAGTCATATGAAATTGTTATTTATCTTTTTGGGTTGTAGAAAAATGTATATATAGATCCCAGAGCAGTTGATCTAGTCAAGTCATCTTAGCAACCAAATAATAAACAAGAGTAAGCAATTTAGTTACAAAGTGATTAACCTGCCAAAAATCAGTCTGGCTTGTAAATCTGAAATCAGGTTTATTCCAAGTGTTTTCTCTAGCTCTTTGCATTTCAGCCTAATGACATTTTAGAGTATACAGGAACAGGAAGCCAGTAATGCTTATGCCGAGATCATCTTTGATTCTTTTCCTTGATCAGATCTCTTACAGCTGTGGGGTAACTTATACCAGATTCTCATGGGGAGAAAAATGCTTACTGATTCAAGAAGTTACCATAGAATCTGGCAGCTTCCAATTGTTTTCCAGTAATTCAATCATTTATCTCATCACCCCAATGTGAATTAGGTGTGGTACAGAAAATGTAGAGATTTTCACATTTATGCAGAATCCTTCAAAGTCATAGAGAGGACAAAGATGTTGCCACTTCATATTAGTTGTATGCAGATATTATTTTAAGGTACTGAAATGTTATTCAAGAAAAAAGTTTCCTAACACTAAAATATTCAATATATCCCAAATCAGCTATTTCTTTTTTTAAATTTAATTTTAGAAAGGGAGAAAGAGAGGGAGAGAAACATCAATGTGTAGTTACCTCTTGCACGCCCCCTACTGGGGACCTGACTGGCAACCCAGGCATGTGCCCTGACTGGGAATTGTGGCAGCAACCCTTTGGTTTGTAGGCTGCACTCAATCCACTGAGTCACACAAGGCAGGGCCAAAATCAGCCATTTCTAATATATGGTCTATTCAGTCTCCAGTATTGAAACTTTATCCAGTCACATTCTTAATAAAGAATCATTACTTCAGCAAAATTCTATCCTCATTCCCAGAAATGTTGTGAATTTCATGGAAATTTTAATATATAGGCAAGATACCAGACCACAAAAGATCATATTGATAACATCCAGTGTTTGTGAGGATGTGGGAATAAGCTATTTGGACAATGTTTTGAAAAGCAATTGGCAATATCTGGAAACATTTTCAATGCAAATACTCATTGACCCATTTCCACTTTTAGAAAACACTCACTTAAGGGTTTATGAGTATAAGAATGCAAAGAAACTCAACAAGATAGTTCTTCATTGTTGCAAAACAATCCTGGGACAACTGCTGCTACCTTAAATTAAGGCAGCAGGCAAATTAACAGGACCCTAATTGAACAAAACTACTGACTTAGCACCAACAACTATTTGAAGCCCTTTACATCTAATGCATGTGAACCTAGCAACTACCTGATCATGTGAAAAGCACAATTAGAAATAGCTGCCCCTTTTCTTTTAGTTTGTCTTAGTTTACTGATGAAGAAACAAATATCCAGAGTGTTGTAATTTGTCCATGTGAATTCATGAAAGACATGAGTTTCTTCTTTCCCCACCTTCCACATTGCACTCTATATAGACAAGAGAGTCTCTGGAATATAATCAACTATACACAGAAAGCGAGAGATGTTGAGAACACCAACATATATATTTTATTACATAAAATGTTCATTATACACTAAGGATTCTCAAATCCATATACCCAAAAGCTTTTTCCTAAACTTCAAGTTCATATTTCACAAGTACCTGCTTAACAACTTTACTTGAATATCTCACACAAACTCAAATTCAGTATGTTGAAAGTTGAACTTAACATCTTCTCTCCAAACTCTTTTCTGATGATCAATGGCACTGCCATACAATATGGTTGCTCAACTCACAAACCTGAACATTATCCTTGATTTCTCTATTTTCCACAATGAATCATCAATTTTTGATAATTATATCCCCCAAAAGTCTCTTAAATTCATTCACTTTTCTCCATTCCCACTAACATCACTCTACTTCAGGTTGCCATCACTCACCACATCCCAATTGCCTCCAGAGAGACCCCATCATGAAAGACTGATTCTTTCACCATCTCCCCAGCTCCTGACCTTTCAGTGGTTCCCAGTAGCTTTTAGGACAAACACATATTTCCTCACATGGTTTGTAAGTTCCTACATGACTTAGACCAATCTTTTGTGTTCAGTTTCATCTCTCATGAATTTGCATCTTGGACTCTCATCTCTGGCTATAGTAGAGATCTTTTTCCAGTTCTTAGGCTTGATTATATGTATCTCTATGTCCTTCTGACAGCTTAAGTCTTCCCTAGTATAATAATTATACTAGTAATTTTGGAAATATCTGTTTGCTGTTGTTTGTTTACCACTGTAATGTATAGATAATTTCAGAAGAGCAGGAACCATATTATCCTTGCTATATCCAGCATCTAGCCTGATACATAATAGATAATTGATAAATAGTTGTTTAATTAATTAATAAATTCACTTCAATTTTTGGTGTCTGAATCTAACATAAAGTTAATGGATTTTCAGTTCAAGACCCAATTAACGTTTTCATTCATCATCTGCTCAGAAAAATAATTATCTCAAAAAAAAAAATGAATATCTTTCCCCCACCTTTGTTTTTGATCTAGTAGGCTTGGGTTGTGGGTATAACTGTTTAAGGGTGGAAAGACTGATAAAAAATGTATTTCATAGAAACTGTGGGCTCAAGAGAAACTGTTAATTTGAGGTGATCAACTGGCAAATTTACTGCAGATAAATTCAAACTGTCTCTTTCTTTCCCTTGATTCAAGCCAGAGAACTTTTGTGCATTTCTTTCTGAACCGTTTGTGTCTGAGGAGACTCTTTCTGCCTTATAATAAGGCAATGTGTCTCTTCTCAGGGTGTCTCATGTTTCTTCCATTTTCTTGTAGCCCCAGTTCTTCCAGAGAAGATGCCCTTAATTTTTGGACAAATTTAGACTGTACATGTCTAAAAACATATTTGGCTCAGGGGCAGGTTTTCCAACATTCAAAGGACACCTTTAAGTAGTCATCTAGGGAGGATAAAAAATACATTTTCATCAGTCTTGAAAGATATAGAAACCAATTTCTTCTAAAAGTCAGTTGTGCATAAAATTTTATTTCTCTTTTCTCTTGAAACATGTAAATTTACCAGAGGCTTCATAAATATTTTTGTAAAAAATTATTACTGAAAATAATGAATACAGAGCACAAATAAGCCAATTTTACTGACTACAAAACTTGGGCAAATCACTTAGCATCTTTGAATCTCAGTTTATTCATACATAATGTACAGAAGAAAATAAATATCTACTTTAAAGCTTATGGAAATTAAATGAAAAATGAATGTACCTGGTACATAGTAGATTCACAATACATCACGATCATTATGATCATCCAGCCATATATATCAGAAATCCTAGAGTTGCCTTTAATGCTTCCACCTTTATTATTTACCATACCAAAGCAACCTCCAAGTCCCATTGACTTCATCTTCAAAATATCTCTCAGATCCATCTCTTCTCTATTTCTACTATTACAATATATGTTCACCCTCTTCTCCTTTCTTTATATTGCAACAGCCCTGGAAATGTTTGCTTTCCTCCTTCAATGCTACCAAATTCATCTTCCTCTAATGCAAGCCTAATCGAGTTTTTCCCCCACTTAAAAATTCTTTAGTAGTTTCTCACTTGCTACTAACTCAGATCCAATGTTAAGCTGATCTTCAATTTCCTTCATATTCTTGCTCTGTTCTAACTTTCCAATTTCATCTTAGCCTAGCTTTCCCTCTGCAATGAAAGAACACAGCTAAACATATCTCTGGACCTTGGTTCAAAGGACATATGGTAAGGGTTCCATGTTTAATTCAAACAAAAAGCAGGTAGTCTGAACCACAAAGATGTATTTTACAAGTCATAAATACAAATTTCCTGAAACTCAATCACTATGGTATAGAAAAGATGTTTGTGAGAATGATATTTTAAGTCTTCAGGTTATGCTTTCCCCTCAATTTTGAATGCTCTTCCTCCTGTCTGTTTTTCATTTTTTCATTTTGAGCTTATCTGAATTTCACATTTAAAAATCTAGAACAAAGGCTATTTCTTCTGTGAAGAATTCCTAAATCTTTCAGAATAATTAATCAACCCTGAGAAACCTTAATAAAGGTTAATAAATCCAATATGGGCCTCTCCAAGCATGCTTTGTATTAAAGTTCACATGTATGTTGTTTCTTAAACTGCAAAATCCTTAATGGTATGAATAATGTGGAGCTCCAACAAAAATCTAGAGTTTATCTTTTTCTAGAACTAATAAGAATGGCCTCTCTCCCCAACACACACAGATAGGGTATATATGAATGGATTAATATACAGAAAAACTCTTTTTGTTTGACTCAGAGAGAACTGGAGAAGTATTTCTACGGTAGGCTTGCAGGAAAAAAAAGTCATAGAACTTTAGTATTACATCAACATTGGGAAAGGGCCCTGAACAAATTCTGATGGGAGTTTGGCTAACAAATTCCTAGTCCCCATACCAGATGCTATATACCCTTACATGACCTCTGTTAAAGCTTTGGTGATGATGCCCGTATTCATCATATGGTAGCCCAAAGCAGGTAGCTTATGAAGTTTGAAGTCTGGACTGAATGTCACATTCATTTCCTCTGTATCTTTCTATCACAGACAAAAACCCTACTAACTCCAAGCAGGCTATGGATACTCAGCTTGAGAAAACAATAGGGTTCCTGAGTCATTGTGTCCTTCCATTTTGGTCTAGTAGCATCCCATTGCTTTCTTTCATGCTGGTTATATGCTGGGTTTTAGTCTCAGAGACCAGCCTGAGAACAATAGAGCCTGTAGATTTAGCAATGTTGTATCACTGTGAATCAGTAGCTGGAAATGGAGAATTAGTTCACTGGAAAATAGAGAAACAGTTTACAGGAGTTTTGCATACTGAACTATAAGATTATCTCCCAGAGCTAAGCCTTTGGGTACTTTCCAAAGTGCAAATAAATGTCAGGCCAGTGTGGAAGAGTTTCTCAGCAGGGACTCCAGACAATAAATGACTGCTTAATGAAGGTCAGGTGCTAGGCTAGGCAGTGAGGGGAATCATTTCTCCAGAAGGGTCAAAGCCAAGTGGCCAGTCCAAAGCTAGCATGAGGAGGAAGAAGTCAGAAGGAGGTCACTAAACTGCCATCAAAGACAGGTAGGTCACAGAAAAGCATCTCAGGGCAAGATGTTATAGAATCAGCATTGACAAGAATAAGGTTATGAGCTGTATGCCCTCTTTAACTAAACAATATTGCTCTCTCATTTCAGATACCAGGTATTGGTTGCTTTACAAAATTCTTGGTGCTTTATATTTTTTTCAGCTCTTCTGTTAGAAACAGAGTTTTATGTTTTAATGTTCTCAACCACAGTAGTGGTTCCTCATAACTGATATGAGCAAGTTACAGAGGGGATGTCCACAATCTTTAACCAAAGGGAGGACACTATACCACAATCCCAGGGGTGCAAATAGTACACAAAAGAGAAAACAAAAACTAGTGCTATAACACCATCTACTGGAAAATAAAAGAAAGTACCCTACCTATTACCTGCTGAATTGTTCAGAGCAAATAGTGTCTAAATAAGAAAAGAGTTTGCTACCTCAAATGTTCAGGCAAGAAAATTCATCGAATAACATAAACAAGCAAGGAAACATGGAAGCACAGAAACAAAATGAAAAATCTCCAGAAACAAAACTGAAAGTCATGGAAGACTGCAATTTAAATGACAGAGAATTCGAAAATGCAGTTATAAAGAAGTCTGAAAGGACACAAGAGATTTCAGAAAGGCAGTTTAATGAGTTCAGGTATAAAGTCATTTAACAAAAGGTGTACTTCACCAAAGAGATTGAAACTATAAAAAAGAACCAAAAAGAATCTCTGGAGATGAAGAAGTCAATAAATAGGATAAGAAATACATTAGAAAGCATTGGAAACAGAACAGACCAGATGGAAGAGAGAATTAGTAAGTTTGAGGAAAGAAATGTAGAAATGGCCCAGGGGGAGGAAGAGAGAGAACTAAGAGTTTAAAAAAAATTCTGTGATAATTATCTGAATCCATTAGAAAGAGCAACATAAAAATATTAGGCATCCCAGAAGAGATGGGGAAGGGGACAGGAATTGATGAAAACATCCCAAGCCTACGGAGAGAACTGTACTTAAGAATAGAGGAAGCTAAACACCTAATTATATCAATACAAGAAGGCCTTTTCCAAGACACATTTTATTCAAACTGGCATAAAGCAATGACAAAGAATGTTCAAGGTAACCAGGGGGAAACTATAATCTGCCACAGAAATGCCATTCAATTATTATCAAATTATTCAGTAAAAACATTATAGAGAGATGCAAGATGGGGGAGGGGTGAGTGGAGGCTACACTAACCTTTTCCCAGGACCAATCTGGAATTATAACTAAATTGTGGGAAAATCATCCAGAATAAACAGCTGAACAATAGCGGGAGAGAAGCCTTATAACCATTGACAGACAAAAGAAACAACTTCACCACAATGTGACTGGTACAGAGTGCAGAGGAAACCCAAGAGGGCTGGGTGGGCTCTCAGGGGTGGCAGCTAAAGGGCTGGAGGGATATTTCAGGGGCTACAGGTTTCCCCCTGAGAAGTGTGGGGTCTGAACCCCAAGCTGGGCTCCCCAGCCTACAGCACCAGAGCCCAAAAAGTACCCAGATAACATCCAGCTGTGAAAAGAAGCAGGGTTTCTCTCTGCCAGGGACAGATGGCTGGAGACAAAGAGAGCCTTTTAAAGGGACAACCCATAAATTTTAATTTGTAGTCACTTACCCTGGGCTCCCACAAAGGAGGGGCAGAGTGGACTAGAGACACTTGAGGAGAGACCAGGGATGGAGGCTTTGGGGAGAGAACTGAGGGAGCAGCCACCAGGATCCTAATGCTGAGTCATCCCCTATACTGCAGGAGCCATCTTGCTCAGGCAGAGCACTCCCCCGACTGGCATCAGCTTGAGGGGAAGCAGTAGCCACACCTGCAGGAATTACTCTGCTCCACCCCGTGGTATTTACCTGACTGCTGATTACAGAGTGACTAGATTAACAACTGAAGGAGTCAGCCACAGATGGTGGATCCTTGGTAGTCACAACCAGGCTGCCTAAGGCCAGACTGGGACACTACCTGACATCACCAGAGGCAAATCGAGGGAAAAAAAAAAAAAAACAGTGGTAAACATTAGAGGCTACCGAGACAAAATCCACCATGGTCTTCTTCATGATTTGTGGTATTTCATCTCCTACATAGTTTTTTAACATTCATTTCTTGTCCTTCAAGTTTGTGCATATTAAGTCACTAGATTTTGTATTACAGTTTATTTAAAATCCCCTATTTTGCTCCTCCTTTCCTTTACTCCATTTCACCATTCTTCTTTCCTCTTATTTTTGTTTTAAATTTTGTTTTCTCTCTTGCTACAACTTGTTTCCATTCTGCACTCTATTTCTTCCCTTTCCAGTCCCTCAAAACCATTTTTCTTGTCATTGGTCATCTCACATTTTTTTTCCACTCTTAAAATACCTGCATTCTGGGAGAGGGGTGGGTGGGCTTGATTGGGATTAAAGGGGAGAAAACTGTACTTGAACAATCATTAAAATAAAAAAAAATACCTGCATTCTCTCTCCACCTTTATCAATCTTTGCTCATTGGTTGTGGATAGGGTGGTTGTTGTTACATTTCTTCAATTTTATCTATAGATCTTCACTATTTTGGTATTTCAAATCTCAAATTTTACCATTCCCTTCTCCTACTCCATTCTGCCTTCCTCCTGCCCTTTCTTTTTTCATCTCAAATGTTAATTTTTCCCTGTCTTAGCCTGGTTTTTGTTCTTCATTCTTAATATTCCTTCTCCCTCTATCATCTCAAAATCACTTCCCTTTTCTCTAGATATCTCTTAAGCGTTTCTTTATTTTTTTTCCCCACTTACTTCCATCATGCCTATATTAATCTTAGCTCATTTGTTGTTGATAGGGCTGTGGTGGGTCTTTTTCTCCAATTTGGTTCCTTTTTTATTTATTTACTTATTTTTTTCCTTTTTCTTTCTCTCTATCACTTTACTTTTTTAATTTCTGTTTAAACCTCATAGTATATGCTTTCCTTCTCTAGCTCCATTCCTCCTTCTTCATTGCTTCATTTACAATGTAAATTTTACTTTCTTTCTCTCTTTGCCTCGCTCCAATTCCCTGCTCTTATTATTGTTCGTCCCTCTGCCCTCTCAAAATCATTTTTCCTTTGGTTAAACATCTCAGTCATTTCTCCTGTTTTATAATAGTCTTAATCTCTTTACATCCTTATTACTACTGGCTCATTTGCTGTTGATAGTTTGAATGTGGGTGGGGTTATTTTTGTGGCTGTGGGTTTGCTTCCTGGGCTGTGTAGTTTTGTTCCACCAGCACCTGCACGCAGCGATCAAGATATGGTGGGTGGAGAGATTCTCAGTCAGCCAGCCAGAGGGAAGGACCCACCAAAGAATAACCCCATAACAACCAAAACCCAATTACAACCAGAGAGCCCACATAAATGGCATAAAAGGTCAATCCCAGGAGCATCAAGTTCAGAAGATAAAGGAGACTACACCACTGAATCTCACAGCTCTTCTACCACAGATGTTCACACCACAAAGACAGGAAGTCAAAGCACATCAGTTTAAGAAGCAGAACAAAGGCCCTGGCTGGCATAGCTCAGTAGATTAAGTGTGGGCTGCGAACAAAAGCATCACAGGTTCGATTCCCAGTCAGGGCACATTCCTGGGTTGCAGACTACGGCCCCCAGCAACCGCACATTGATGTTTCTCTCTATCTCTTTCTCCTTCCCTTCCCTCTCTAAAAATAAATAAATAAAATCTTAAAAATAATAATAATAAAGAATTGTTATTAGAAAAAGAATTAACCAGTGAATGCCATCAATGAGAACAACAAATCTCTCTCAAATCAGTAAAAAAAAAATTTTTTTAAAGAAGCAGAACAAAAAGGAGAGTCTCCCCTAAAATGGGGAGACAAAGAAACAACCCCCAATTGAAAGGAAAAGGGGGATTCCCAGAAAGAGTGCTAAATGAAATAGAGGCAAGTAAACTATCAGACACTGAGTTCAAACAATGGTTATAAGGAAGCTAAATGAAGTCAGTAACAACTACAAAGAACTACAGGGAAGCTACAATGAATTTACATCAGCATGCAAAAGGACATAGAAACTATCAATAAGAGCCATAGGAAATGAAGAATACAATTTCTGAATTGAATAACACAGTAGAAGGAGTTAAAAGCAGGCTGGATGAAGTAGACAATAGAACCAGTGAGGTGCAGGAGAAGATAGAAAAAACTCCCAGAAAGAGGAAGGAAAGGATAAAAGACTCAAAAAGAACAAAGAATGGTTAAGGGAAATGTAGGACAACATGAAACATAATAATGTCTGTATAATAAGGATACCAGGAGAAGAGGAGCAAGGGATAGAAAACCTGTTTGAAAAAGTAATGACAGAAAACTTCCCTAACTTGATGAGAGAAAAAAAAATCATACAAATACAGGAAGCAGAGAGGATCCCAATCATGATGAGCCCAAAGATGTCCACTCCAAGACACATCATAATTAAAGAAGCAAAATTCAAACACAAAGAGAGAATCTTAAAAGCAGCAAGGGAGAAACAGCTAGTAACATACAAGTTAGCCCCGATAAGGCTATTAGCTTATTACTCAGCAGAAACACTACAAGCCAGAAGGGAATGACAAGAAATATTCCAAGTAATGAAAAGCAAAGGCCTGCAACCAAGACTACTCTCCCCATCAAGACTCTCCATTAAATTGGAAGGCAAAATAGGGAGTTTCTCAAGCAAAAGAAGGCTAAAAGAATACACCTCCATGTAACCAGCATTGTAAGATATGCTAAAGGGACTGCTTTAAGAAGATGAAGAAAAAGAAAGAGAGAGGAACACAAGAACAAAGGGGAAAATGGCACAGAATAAGTACCTCTCAATAATAACCTTAAATGTAAACATGACCCACACATATGCTATCTACAAGAGACCCACCTCAGAACAAAAGATCTACATACACAGACTGAAAGTGAAGGGATGGAAAAAATATCCCAAGCAAATGGACATGAAGAAAATAGCTGGGGTGGCAACACTTATATCAGACAAAATAGATTTTCAAAGCAAAGGCCATAAAAAAGACAAAGGAGGACACTATATAATGCTTAAGGGAACAATCCATCAAGATGATATTACCCTCATAAACATATATGCTCCCAACATAGGAGCACCTAAATATATAAGGAAAATCTTGGAAGAATTCAAGAAAGATATAGACAGCAACACAAAAAAACAAAAGTCCAGGACCAGATGGCTTTATTGTTGAATTACATCATGCATTCAAAAGGATTTAATAAAAAATCCTTCACAATCTCTTTTTAAAAATTGAAGAGGAGGGAATACTTCCTAATGCATTTTATGAGGGAGGCCAAAATTACTCTGACACCAAAACCAGGCAAGGACAACATGCAAAAAAGAAAGTTACATACCAGTAACTCTGATGACTATAGATGCAAAAGTCCTGAACAAAATACTATCAAATCAAATATAGCAATACATTGAAAGGATCAACATCACAATCAAGGGGGAGTTCATTCCTGAGATACAAGAATGGTTCAAAATCTGCAAAACAATCAACATTATACACCACACTAATAAAATTAAAAAAATATTTGATCATCTCAATAGATGCAGGAAAAGCATTTGACATGATACAATGTTCCAGTGCCAAGAAAAGAAGTCCCCATAACTTTTGGCTGTGAAACCTGTGGATGGCTATTAAAATTTGCAGGGATTGTGGCTAAATGAGGCAGAGGCTGCTGAAGTCCTAGGTGTCCCTCTTAAAGGGACTACACATGGACTTACTCTGATTTACTTGCTCTGCGTTCCAGCTTTGGGGCAGCAACTCAAATATACCAGGGGCATATGGGCAAGGGCTGGAGGGGCAGCTTTCATGCAGAGAGAAGTGCTGGCAGAAGGCCATTGTTTCTTTACTGAGAATACTACCTACCAGTGCAAGGGAGGGGGTACCATATTTAAGTCTCCATCAACTCAGCTAACATTGTTTACCCTTCCTGGGTGATTCACTGAGACCACACACGACCCAACTTGAGGGTCCACCCAAGCTACTTCTAGTGGTTTTTCTATAAAAAATTCCTGTCTTGGCTTGTAAGGTGGGCTTTCCTAAAATCTCTCAAAGGTTCACAAACCTCAAAACAAGCAGCTTCTGACCTGAGCATACAACATAACTCTTGCTAAGTGGCCCCAGGTTCAGCACTAGCAGAAGACAGCCTTGGTTCCAAGCTTGACCTCTCCAGGTACCTCCAAGCCCAGTACTAGTAGCAGCCATCTGCAGGAGGCTTTGTAGCTCCATACCACCTAGAGGTGGCTCCAGGCACAACACAAGCAGTGGCCGACCTTGGCATGTGCACCCAGTAGCCAGCTTCAGAACATACTGGAGTACCACCTAACCCCCTCCATCAGGAACCCACTAAATGGGCAGACTTGTCAGAAACCACAGCCCTGCTGAAGTTAGGTCTTCTCCATTGGTTGTCCTCTACACAGTGGTTCCTCTGCTGTAGTCACTGCTGGTCCTCATAGATGATCAGCCTGGTTGTCATTCCCTCTCACTAACGTGTCAACAGCAATCAAAGTTAACTACAGGAGAAGGGTGCACAGAGCCTACATGGGGGGCACAACTCGAGTGCCCAGCTCAGGTCATTGGGTGGGGGGGGGAGCTGCACCACTGGACCCCACAGGACAACTACTACATTAGGCCACCCTAGCAAGACTGGAAGACATAGCAGCTGTACATAATACATAGAAACAAACACAGGCAGGTAGCCAAAATGGGAAGAAAAAAAAAAAAAACATGTCCCAAATGAAAGAAGGGGACAAATATCCAGGAAAAGAGCTAAATGAAATGGAGGCAAGCAAACTAACAGAAACAGAGTTGAAAACAATGGTTATAAAGATGCTCAAAGAACTTAGTGAGAACTTTAATAGCATGGAAAATGAAATGAAAACCATAAAAAAGAAACAGCAAAAAGGAAGAACAAAATATCTCTGAAATGAAGAATGTGATGAGGTCTGTCCAGAAAAAGACCAACCATTGTTAATGTATGAGAACAGTGTGTGATATCATGATATTAGTGTAAACTGGCAGCCAAGGACAGTGGACTGGAATGCACATGTGTGAACAATTATGACTTCACTGTACGAATCAGTGGGGGTGGTAGATGCCATTGAGTGAGCACATGTACTGTGTGGCTGTTGCATTAAAAATGAGTGAATAGAACAATGAATCTGCATCAAATTTTGTGTTAAGTTTGAACATTCCTCTGAAGAAACTACTTGGATGATTCAGAAGGCTGTAGCTATGGGAAACTGCTGATTGGCAGCTTTATCACAACAATGTGCCCACTCATGCATCTTATCTCATACAGAGATTTTTTGTGAGACATTAGATCACCCAGGTGACTCAGAGCCCTTAAAGCCCATATTTGGTGCGCTGTGACTTCTGGCTTTTCCCAAAAGTAAAATCACCTTTGAAAGGAAGGAGATTTCAGGCAGTCGATGAGATTCAGGAAAATACAATGGAGCAGGTGGTGGTGATTGGGAGAACTGTGTGAGGTCCCAAGGTGCCTACTTTGAAGGAAACTGAGGCATCATCAATCTATGTACAATGCTTCTTGTATCATGTGCCTTCTTCAATAAATGTCTCTATTTTTCATATTACATGGCTATATACCTTCTGGACAGACTTCATATATGAGAAGCAGATTAGATGAAGCAGAGAATCCAATCAGTGGTTTGAAGATAAGGTAGCAGAAGACACCCAATCAGAGCAGAATTAAAAAAAAGAATTTTAAAAAATAAGGAAAGTTTAAGAAACCTCTGCAGCAATATCAAGAGTAACAACATCCACATAACAAGTGTACCAGAATGAAAAGAGAGAGAGCAAAGGCTTGAGAACTTATTCAAAGAAATAATAATGGAAATCCTTCCTTATCTGGTGAAAGAAAAAGACTCACAAGTCTAAGAAGCACAGAGAATCTCAAACAAGATGAACCCAAAGAGGCCCACACCAAGACACATCATAATTAAAATGCCAAAGGTTAAAGACAAAGAGAGAATCTTAAAAGCAGCAAAGGAAAAACAGTTGGTTACCTACAAGGGAGCTCCCATAAGACTGTCAACTGATTTCTCATCAGAAACTTTGCAGGCCAAAAAGGATTTGGTGTAAAATATTCAAAGTGATTAAAAACAAGTACCTACAACCCAAATTACTCTACCCATGAAAGCTATCATTTAGAATCAAGGGACATATTAAGATCTTCCCAGAGAAGAAAAAGCTGAAAGGGTTCATCACCACAAATCCAGTCTAACAAGAAATGTTATATGTACCACATGTTCTTTATCCAATTGTGTATGGAAAGACACTTTGGTTGTTTTCATGTCGTGGCCACCGCAAATACTGCAGCAATGACCATAGATAGGTATGCATATATCTTTGTAAAGAAATGTTTTCGAGTTTTTCAGGTAGATACCTAGAAGAGGGGTTGCTGTATCATATGGCAATTCTAGTCTTAATTTTTTGAGGAGCCTCTATACTGCTTTCCACAGTGGCTGTAGCAGTTTACATTCTGAGCATCAGTGAATGAGAGCTCTTTTTTCTTCATAACCTCTTCAACATTTGTTATTACTTGTCTTCTTGATAAGAGCCATTTTAACAGGTGTGAGGTGGTATCTCACTGCAGTTTTGATTTGCATTTTCCTAATAGCTAGTGCAGATGTGCTACATATATAATGGAATACTACTTAGGGAAAGAAAATATGAAATACTGCTATTCACAAGAACATGGATGGATGTTGAGAATATCACGCTAAGCAAAATAAGTAAGACAGAAAAAGTCAAGAACCATATGATTTCACTCATATGTGGGATATAAAACTGAATGAAATAAATGAATAAACAAGAAAAACAAACAAAGAAATCCCAAAACCTCATATACACAGACAACAGTATGGTGGTTATCATAAGAAAAGGATGTGGAGTGGTTGTAAAGGGTAAATCAGGTCAAATATATGGTGACTGAAAAAGATTTCACTTGGGTGTTTGATCATATTTTTTAAAAATAATGTTTTAAAGAAGGACATTTTGAATTAATATAATGGAGTGATCTATTAACTTCATGAATTTGTATGTTCAAATTTCTCCCGAGCTGTGAAAAGTTCTCAGCCGTTATTAGTTTAAACAAGTTTTTTACCCTCTTCTCTTTCTCTTCTTCTAGAACTTGATAGTGGGTTTCGATAGTGGGTTTTTGGATGGTTTCTCAGAAATCACATAGACCTTTTCCACTCCTTTTTATTTATCTTCCTGTTTTTCCTCCACAGACTGCATTATTTCAAGTTTCTTATCTTCATCTCACTGATTCTTTCTTCTTTTGGTTCTACTTTGCTGTTGATGTTCTCTGTTTCATTTTCCATTTCATACATTGAATTTTTCTGCTCCAGAATTTCTATTTGATTCATTTTTATTATTTTTTTATCTCTTTGTTACATTTCTCATTTTGATCAGATATTTTTCTTGGTCCCATTGAATTATCTCTCTGTTTTCCTATAACTCCCTGAGTTTCTGTAAAACAAGTATTTTGTATTCTTTTCAGAAAATCATAGTTCTCTACATATTTGGGTTCAACTACTGAAAGATTTTTGTGATCATTTGTTGATCATTTGTTCCTTTAAGTTTTCATGTTTCTTGAAGTTTTGCATTGTTGTTTTTACATTTGAATTAGCAGTTTCTTCCTCCAATTTTTATTAACTGCCTTCACTGCAAAAATACCTTCCATGAGTCCTGCTATATGATTCTAAGGCTTTCTCATACGCATGCTCCACACTTCTTGCTCCCTCTTGTGGCAGAATTCTTAAGCACATTTGTCTCTCCTTGATCCTACAATGAACCAGCCATCTGCTGATATTTTCTCTTTTGTTTTCCTGAAGGTGGCAGTGTAGCTCAAGTTTGTGGTTTTTCTCTTGCATGCAAACCATGGTCTACTCTGTGCATGCCTTATAGGTCTAGTAGAGTTTCCTCTTATCACAGCCATCAAAAGTGTGCACAGGGGGGCAGCTGGAGAATATGGGGTATGTGGGTGCCTGTATGTTTGTTGGATGGGGGAACCATTGGTAAGGATTTCCCACAGGGACTTAAAGGCAGGCTTCCTGATGGAGTCTAGAATGCAGTCAGCAGGAACCATGTACTTCTAATGCCCTCTGGAAATCTTATATGCCACTCTACTCATCTGCTCTTTCTCCCTACTTATAAAGCTTTTGAGTCTCTTCACAGTATGCCATACAACTGTGGAAGCTGGACATTCACTTATTGATTTTCCATTTCCCCTGCAGACAAAATTAGAGGCTATCTATTTTAACCCTAAACTCTGCCATCTTGAGGATAGATGATGCTGGCAAAAGCAAGTTATTACCCACTCCAATGCATGCAATCTAATTTTTATTACTCCATTGGAGTGCTGGAAATATTTCTCTGGAAACCTGGGCATCCGTAAAGGCCCTCTCATTTGCAGATGACCACCAGAGTTAGGGTTTGGCAGGCACTCCCAGCCTGTGGCCAAAAGGGGCCAGAACAACTTCACAGTCTCTTCTAGATTCCATACCTGGTACTAAAAGTCTGTTTACCTATTACCCAATACCCCAGTAAGCAAGACTCCTCCAGGTTCCTCAGTGTCCCACAATTCTCAAAGAGATACTTCTGTTTGTGATAGATACTGAATTCTTGTTGTTGAATGAGGAACAAATACTAAGGATGTCTTATGCCACCACAATTCTGACATCACTCCCTCTTTCTATGTATGTATGCATGTATTTAACCTCCTCTCTCTCTCCAACCTGTGCCACTGCACCAATCACATGTCTTGAAATGCATGCAAGAAATCTCTATTTAGTAGGCCATTTAATAATTCTAATAAGAATCAGTATTCTTTTTCCATGCTGCAAAGAATCTGTAGTCTATATACTCAATTCTGTCCACATACACCTAATCTTTCTATTAGTCCCCAAGTTTAAAGAAAGTCTAACTGCATTTTTATTTTTTCTTTCTCTTTCATCTTCTGTCAACAACATGCCAGAACACTTATTTTCTTGTCCGCTTTTGTGAAATGCCTTTTGGATTTCCTTCTTACTCTCCTTTTCACTGCCTCTTTAGTCCCCTAGTTTTTCCTTTATAATTCCATACCTGAAATATTTGTAGCAGCCTTTTGTTGTCCTCCATGACCTCAGATGTTTGGCCTCCCTTATTTTTCTAAACTTTCACTAGGTCACTCCTTTCTTTATTCAGGTGCCTACAATGACTTCTTATCATCTATGATATCAAGTCCCAACTCCTTTGCCTGCCTTTACAACACTTCCTCAAGCTATTCCACCTATCTAACACATTCCATTTCTCCAATGCTATGCAATTATACCACTGCTCTTCCTTATACTCAGCCTCATCTCACTGCTGTTGATACATTTCATACTTGTTTCCTTTAACTCTTTGGTCACATTGTTTCTTCGTCCCAGAGTATCTACTGTCTTCCTTTAGCTTTTCTGATATTTCTCCCCTTTAAATGACCATACTAAGTCCTGCATACTCTGTACATACATCATTGCCCCCAATATCTCTTTTTTGTATGTTTTGTGCATCATATATGTCTGTGATTCTTATGCTTGTCTCTGTCTCTGACTCAGGATTCTAAGCAAAGCAACTGTGAAATACTCATTGACTCGTATCTGTGAGCACCTACTGCAGTCCCTAGACATCAAAAAAATATTCAAGAAATATATATTAAATACATTAAAAAAACTCTTAGTACAGAACTGAGGGCATAGTTTCCATTATTAAAGCCTTAGACACTTATTTACAATGATCTGACAACAAGACACAAAAGAAATACCAGTTCATCAAAGTCAAGCTCTTTGCCTTACACAGATTTTAATGCTTTGCTGTGTCTAGCATGAATGGGAATTTTGCTTTGGGGACAGAGACTAAGTTTCAACATGTGTCTGAGAGCTATCTTGGGTCGGTTACCTGAATTATTAGGACTTTTGATGTGGGACCTGGAGAAACTATGATTTATCAGGAAGACACTAGGTCCATTCAAAGTGATAAATATGGTTAAGCCACTGGAAGAATTAAGAATTCTGTAAAAAATACATAAAAACAAATAGCCAGTTTGCCATTTTTGTGAGTTCTACCTCTTTATAGTTTAGGGAATAGCCTAGACTCCTGAAATTGCATATGTTAATCCAGAAATGTCCTTTAGCATTATATTCTATGTAGATACAAGCACTAGTAGAGGCCAACACCAGGACCTTCAGCCACCACTACTTATCCCTGTTGCCAGAGAGGACAGACACTATCATGGCTGCAGTGGGAGCACCAAGCAGCACAGGAAGAAACCCATGGAATGCCTCTCAGCCCCAGCTGGAGTCAGTGGCATCTTTGAAAGTAATTTTCCTTTATTTAGTCAACAAATATATGGAACACCATTTTTATAATTTTTTTCCTCAAGCAATCTCAGACTTCAGATATCTTCTGGAGACAATGCTTCTAACAATGTTTCCATAGATCAAATACTTTCAATCTTGGGCCCCTCACTGCAAGACTGACAATAATGAGCAATGGCTCATGTTTGAAAAAAAACACAATAATGGAAAATTTATTTCCATTTTCTCAAAAACAAACTTGGTCTAAAATTTATAAGCTATAACTAGCAGCTCTTCTTGCAAAACTTCAGAATCTGTCACTCCAAGTTTAAATTGCTGATGTCAAACAAGATACATTGTATGCAAAAAATACAATGTGTAATAAATGATGGTCTACCTGATGTGATTTTTCCCCAAGTGATGTAAATTCTTAAAATCATTATAAACTTCTACAGGTTTATGACTGTTTTGGTCAGGACACTAGCTTCTAAAAGGCTAGTATCTTTGAGGAGGCAAACTTATTTTTAATACCATAATGTGAATATATTTAAAAGTTATGCTCACTTTTTATATTCTTAGCTGAGTCTACAATAAAGGAAGGAAATAGGATAACTAGAATAAAGAGAGAGAAGAGAAATAAATATTTATTTGGAGTATAAGCCAAAGCTGGGTGGGGTAGGGAAGCCTAAGTGGGATAGGTAGTAAGGTTAAAAAGCCAGAGGAGAGTGTAAATATTTCTTGTAAACTAAAATTTGAAAGACTAAAAAGAGCATTGGCAGGTAAAATAACAATGACAAAAGAGAGAGATAAGGAACTTCTATAAATGGGTACAATTTTGTGGAAACTGTAAAAATTAGAGTTCCCCTAAGTTCCAGCATTCTCAACACAGTTCAAGTCATATAAAGGAACTCAGAGAAAGTAGGATTTTCATCTAAGCATCTCTCTTCAGCACTCTTTGTTGGAAAGTGCTACTTCTGCCACTTACATTCAGGCTATACATGCTGCTTCTTTTGAATGCTAATGATGTCTAACCAAATAGAAAATATCCCTGGCTGGCATAGCTCAGTGGATTGAGTGCAGGCTGCGAACCAAAGCATCGCAGGTTCGATTCCCAGTCAGGGCACATGCCTGGGTTGCAGGCCACAGCCCCCAGTAACTGCACATTGATGCTTCTCTCTCTCTCTCTTTCTCCCTCCCTTCCCTCTCTAAAATAAATAAATAAAATCTTAAAAAAACACAACCATAGAAAATAAAAGTTTTAAAAAAAGAAAATATCAATTAAAAAGAAGATATTATATAAAATAACCAGTAGAAATTACAGACATGAAAAGTACAAAAACTTTTAAAAGTAACAATAAACAAAGAAAAGCAAACAAGTAAAAACTCAGACACATTCAACACTATGTTGGTTACCAGAGGGAAGGGGGTGGAGGCTTAATAATGGGTAAAGGGGGTCAAATACATGGTAATGGAAGAATATTTGAATTTGATTGGTAGGCACACAGGATAACATGCAGATGATTTATCATAGGAATTGATACATAGGAATTTATCAGAAGGAAGTATAACATACAGATGATTTATCATAGGAATGTATACTTGAAACCTATGCAATCTTATTAAGCAATGACACCTTAATAAATTTAATATTTTTATCCTCACTAAGGATATGTTTATTGATTTCAGAGAAAGAGGAAGGAAAAAAGAGAGAAGCATCAATGTGAGAGGGAAACATTGATTGGTTGCCTCCCACACGTGCCCTGACTAGGGATTTAACCCACAACGTAGGTGTGTGCCCTGACCAGGAATCAAACTTGCGACCTTTTGGTCTCTTCAATCAACTGAGCCATGCAGCCATGGCACACCCCAATAAATTTTATGTTAAAAATTCACTAGTGAGAATTCCAGCCAAGATGGAGGTATAGGTAGATATACTGTGCCTGTACAACCAAAAGAAGGATAACAACAAATTAAAAAAAAAAAAACCAGGATTGCCAGAAAATTGAACTTTATGGAAGTCCAACAGCCAAGGAGTTAAAGAAGAAACATTCATCCAAACCAGTAGGAGGGGTGGAGACAAGCAGCTGGGGCAGAGAGGACTCATAGAAAAGCAGTGGCTGGTGGAGCGGGTGGTCCCACATTTGTATGAAGATAAAACAGAAAGAATACTGCAGAGTGACACAGACTGCACAACCCAGGGTTACAGTGTGGGAAATAAAGCCTCAAAACTTCTGACTGAAAAACCCTGTGGGTGTTGAGGTGGCAGGAGAAACTCTCAGCCTCACAGGAGAGTTCATTGGAGAGACTCACAGGGTCCTAGAATGTACACAAACCCACTCACCTGGTAAGAAACACCAGAAGGGCCCAACTTGCTTGTGGGCAGTGGAAGTAACTGAAAGCCTGCAGAGAGTCAAACAAGAAGCATTGTTCCCTCACAGACCCCCCCCCATATAGTGCCACAACATTGTCCTGCCCTGGTGAATACCTAAGGCTCCACCCCTTAGAATGTAACAGGCATGCCAAGACAAAAAAAAATGGCCCAAATGAAAGAACAGATCAAAGCTCCAGAAGAAATTCAACTAAGCAATGAAGAGATAGCCAACCTATCAGATGCACATTTCAAAACACTGGTAATCAGGATGCTCACAGAAATAGTTGAGTGTGGTCACAAAATACAGGAAAAAGTGAGGGCTATGAAAAGTGAAATAAAGGAAAATGCACAGGGAACCAACAGTAAAGGGAAGGAAACCAGGACTCAAATCAACAGTTTTGACCAGAAGGAAGAAATGAACATTCAATGGGAACAGAATGAAGAAATAAGAATTCAAAAAAATGAGGAGAGGCTTAGGAACCTCCAGGACAACTTTAAACGTTCCAACATCCAAATTATACAGGTGCCAGAAGGAGAAAAGGAAGAGCAAGAAATTGAAAACTTATTTGAAAACATAATGAAGGAGAACTTCCCCAATCTAGCAAAGGAAACATATTTCCAGGAAGTCCACACAGCTCAGAGAATCCCAAAGAAGTTGGACCCAAGGAAGCACACACCAAGGCACATCATAATTTCATTACCCAAGATTAAAGAGAAGGAGAGAATCTTAAAAGTAGCAAGAGAAACGGAGACAGTTACCTACAAAGAAAGTGCCCATAAGACTATCAGCTGAGTTCTCAAAAGAAACCTTACAGGCATACGGGGCTGGAAAGAAATATTCAAAGTCATGAAAGGCAAGGACCTACATCTAAGATTACTCTATCCAGCAAAGCTATCATTCAGAATGGAAGGGCAGATCAAGTGCTTCCCAGATAAGGTCAAGTCAAGGTAGTTCATCATCACCAAGCCCTCAGTATATAAAATGTTTAAGAGACTTATCTAAGAAAAAGAAGATTAAAAATATGAACAGTAAAATGACAACAAGCTCACAACTATCAACAATCGAACCTAAAAAAACCAAACAAACAAACTAAGCAAACAACTAGAACAGGAACAGAATCACAGAAATGGAGATCACATGAATGGTTATCAGTGGAGAGGAGGAGGGGGGATAATGGAGGAAAAAGTACAGAGAATAAGTAGCATAAATGGTAGGTGGAAAATAGACAGGGGGAGGTTCAGAATAGTATAGGAAATGTGGAAACCAAAGAACTTATATGTATGACCCATGGACATGAACTGGGGTGGGGGACTGCAGGGGGATGTTCAGAGCAGAGAGGAATAAAGGGGGGAAAGTGAGACAACTGTAATAGCATAACCAATAAAATATATTTTAAAAAATCACTAGAGAAAATCAATAGCTGATTTTAATCGTCAGAAAATCAACAACCAAACTTGAATATAGATCAACAGATAGCTGAAGCACATACAGAAAAATTAGTAAAGAAAACTGAACAGAATATCAAAGAAATTTGTAGCATCACTAATTGTACCAACATGCATTGAATGGGTATCCTAAAAGTAGAAAAAGTAGATTTAAAAAGTGGAAAGAATATATGATGAAATAATGGCTAAAAACTTCCCAAATTTGATTTTTTAAAAAATCCAAGATTCTTAATGATATCCATGTAGGACAAAATTAAAAGTATTCACATATAGACATATCAGAATAAATGTGTGAGATGCCAAAGACATAGAGAGACTCTTGAAGGCCCCAGGAAAACAATAACTTATCAAATACAAGGAATACTCAATAAGGTAAAAAATCTGACTTCTCATCGAAAACCATTGGGAAACAGAAAACATTGAGATGACACATGAAAGTATGGAATAAAAATAACTCTCAACAAAGAATTCTATTTCCAGAAACATCTTTCAAAAATACATTAAAAACTTAAATATTTCAAGGATACAAAAATTGAGATAATTCACTATTAAGAATAGATTTATAACTAAACTTAAGGTGAGTAGAAGGAAGGAAATAATGAATATTAGAGTGGAAAATGATGTACAAATATAGAAAAAAGTTAATGAAAAATAAAAGTTAGTTTTTTAAAAAGATCAACAAAATTACCAAATATTTAATTATATAGACCAAGATAAAGAACAGAAAACCCAAATTTCTGAAATCAAGAAAGGAAATCACCACTAATCTTAATCTATTTAATTTTTTTAGACATGGAGGGAGGGATAAAGAGAGGAGGAATAACATCAATGTGTGATTGCCTCTCATGTGCCCCCAACTGGGGACCTGGCCTTCAACCCAAGCATGCACTCTGAGTGGGAATCAAACCAGTGACCGTTTGGTTCACAGGCCAGCACTCAATTCACTGAGCCACCTAGCCAGGACCCTATACTATATTCTATGTTCCATATTATCTAAAGTAAATAAATCTATGAAAAACAAGCCAGTGTAAACCTGAAGATTAAAAATAAGTGTAATTTTTAAAGATTAAACTCAAATGTTTCCCCCTTCTTAAATTAGCACTGTCTAAAATTGTTTTTGGTCATGTTATTTTATCGTAAAATTTCAAATAGAACTCTAGGAGAGCATGAGTTTTTCTGTTAATCAAAAGAGTGTGTAGGTTAAAAAAGATTTAAAAACCTATCTGAATATTCTCATATAACTTATAGAAAAGATAGGTCTGTATGTGTGTATATCTACACATTCAATATACATAAAGAGATTTCAGAAGAATCACCAAAATGTGGTAGAACTTTGAGTGATTTTTAAAACTTTGTTCTGATTACCTTTCTGTACTATTTTGATTTTTATACAAACTTGAACTATTTTATAATTTCAAAAATATCTTAAGGCTAAATGTATTTTGTTATATTTGAATAAGGAAATGTGGCTATGATGGCTTGATTTATATTTTTCTTCAAAAGTGCTTCATTACTTTTCAGAAGGAAAGAAGTCAGAGTGATTCTCTAATGAATAATCTTCAAAAACAATTATGAAAGGTTTTAAATTGTGATATCTGGATATAAATATAGAACTTTTTTTAAGATTTTATTTATTTATTTTTAGAGAGGGAAGGGAGGGGGAGAGAGAGAGAGAGAGAAAGAAACATCAATGTGCGGTTGCTGGGAGACATGGCCTACAACCCAGGCATGTGCCCTGACTGGGAATCGAACCTGTGATGCCTGGTTCGCAACCCGCACTCAATCCACTGAGCTACACCAGCCAGGGCTAAATATAGAAATTTTTATTCCCACAAAACCTCGCATTCTTTTCTGTCTCCAAGGTGTTCTCTGAATCAAGAGAACTTCCCTTCAATATTGTATGATGGTGGTTTAGTACATTTATTAATCAAATACTTATATAATTTTTAAAATTATATTTATGCTAGATGACATATACATATAAAAGTAAAACAATGTCATTGCCCTTCAGGTTCATATATTGGAGGGAAAATTAAGAAACATGTTCAAGTAATAGTAATATCTTCTTGCTTAAGTATGCATCGACATCATGCACGGTAGAGAGAATACTTCTAGTTGGAATAATTAGGGAAGGTTTCCCAAAAGAGATAAAATTTGAGATAGACTTTCAACCACAGAAGGCAACAGGCACTTTAAAGAGGAAATGACTCCTGCAATGGCAAAAGAAAAACAAACCTAAA